>VMDR010004517.1:0-59387 GCA_007922815.1 Macrotus californicus
GGTAGGTAGAAGATAGACAGGGGGAGGTTAAGAATAGTATAGGAAATGTAGAAGCCAAAGAACTTATATATATGACCCATGGACATTAACTAAAGAGGGGGAATGTGGGTGGGAAGGGATGTGCAGGGTGGAGGGGAATATGGGAGGGGAATGGGACAACTGTAATGGCATAATCAATAAAATATATTTAAAAAAAAATATTTATATTAATAATGAGATCTGCTCCACAAATGAAAGAAGTTATGCTGAATGCAAAAAGAAAAGCCCCCCAAAGCACATACTCTATGAGTCCATTTACATAAAATTCTACAAAATGCAAATGAATTTATAGTGACAGAAAGCACATCTGTGGTTGCCTGGGGATGAGGGTGAGAAAGAAGAATTATGAATGGAACAAAGAAACTTTTGGGGAAGGGTTTTCAGGAACAACTATAAAGGACACATGGACAAAACCCAGGGGGGCTGGAATCAGGGGAGGGAGGTGGAGATGGCTGGGGTGGTGGGGGACCGGCGGGGGGTAAATGCAGACAACTGTACTTGAACAACTATAAAATAATTTAAAGAGAAAAGAAACTCTTGGGAGAGATGGATATGTTCATTATCTTTATTATGGTTCTGATTCATAGGCATATATATACATACATGTATATATACAGGGTCTGGCACAAATAACGGCCTTTTTTTTTTACAAAATCTTTTATTACAAAATCATAAGCATATAATTCTGGACCATAACAATATCACACTCAAGCACACCATAAGACATTTTAGGTGAAACATACAAGTTGCTGTCTGTCTTGTGCAAGACATTCACACACCCTACCAACCGCGCTCAAGCAGGCGTGATGGGTTACTTCTGTCAGACCCTGTCTATTAAGCCGTATATTTTAAACACATGCAACTTATTGTATATCAATTATAGTGCAATAAAGCTGTTAAAAATGGGCAGATTACATCGAAATATTTTGGGTGTTGGGTTTCTCTTAAAAACTTAACAATTGTGGGCCTTAATCCTGCATGACACCAACAGGCTGGAGCCGGGGCTCACCACTTTTATCAGACAAGACGTCTGTGTTCATTGCTGTTTTCCCCTGGTTCTACCGCATTCGCTGAGGTTACCTCTGCAGGCATTGGGCTTTACGATTCCTAGGCTTGCCACGCCTCTTGCAGGCATTTCAGTTCTCAATTATTCTCCTTGCTTCCCAGGTTAAATTCCCTCTAGAGAAGTTTTTCAGGTGTAAGGCTGCTGTCAAAGATCGCTATGACAGAAGGGAATTAGGGGACTTTATGAGGGTGAATCGCTTCTTTTGACTTTCACACACAACCTGAGACAATTGTTCCCTTGCCTGCTCAGGAGGCTGATTTCAGCTCTTTAACTCAAATAGCCTTGGTTAGCAGGAATCAAAGGAATGCTTTATTAAAAGAGAAGGAGAGATGATAAGACTTCTGTAATCTTCCATAGCTAAAATCCCAGGGCTCACAAGTTGAACAGAACGTTCCCCCACAGGGCACTCAGTCAAGTCTTCGAATGAAGAGCCTCTCTTCATGCTGGGACTCCGTTGGCCTGACTTTGTCCCATAGTCCTCCGTCGCTGCTTCTAGAACATCTGTTTGCTTCACTAGGTGCCTCTTACAAGTCTCCTTTGCCCCCCTAGATTTGGACATGGGGAGTCCAGGAATCCCTGAGCTAACGTTGATGATAATTGTAACCCTTCCAGACACCCAGAATCAGATGAGGACTCCTATTTGATTTGTTTTGAGATCGAGGCCTTCTGTGTATGGCTCATCTCCCTCCTCAGACATGAAGACCTTAGAATGTAGGAATCATGTCTGCTCAGCCCGATATAGCCCAGTCCTTTGAACTCAGAGCTTGGTCTGGACCACAGGCTCACAGTGCACCAAGTGGCTGAAAACTTCCTCCAACCCTAGTGTTCTTGCCATCTCTCCAGGAGGATTCTCTACCACTCCCTCAAGCAAGTCTTCTTCTAGCATCTGTGTCCATCTAAAACCTGCCTTCTTCAAGGGAGGGGTTTCACCTGAGGCTGCAGAACATCTTTAACTTTCTGTTTGCATCAAAAGATGTCTAAATGCTGCCTGTCTATTGAAATTTATGATATTTATACAAATACAAACTGTGTAATTACATAAAGCTTAGAGACTGGAGATGAAAAAGGAATAACTCAGCTTGAATCACTTTCAGGCCAGATCAAATTTAGAGAAAGATATTGTTATTATTATTATTGAGAAGAGCTCTTCTAGTCCCTTTGAGTTGAGTATCAGTTGGTAAGTCTTGGCATGTGTGAGTGCAGTCCCCATGCTATATTCATGGAGGGAAAAAATGGTGGTTTAACTAAAGTCTTGAAATCATGAGAGTACATACACAGAGTCTTTAATGACAATGGTAGCCAAGTCATATTTTCCTATAAAGCTGCCAGCTGCCACTGTCTGAAGCACATCTGGAGCTCCTCTTTTTTGCTAGTTTTTGTAAAATCTGCATTGGGTAATTTTGAATGTCCTTAAAAATGTAAAACTTGTGTTGTCAAATTTTTAAAGATTTTATTTATTTATTTTTAGAAAGAGAGAAAGGGAGGGAGAAAGAGAGGAAGAGAAATATCGATGTGAGAAAGAAACATCGATCAGTTGTCTCTCGTACACGCCCTGCAGGGAATAGAACCCACAACTCAGGCATGAGCCGCAACTGGGAATCAAACTGGTGACCCTTTGCTTTGCGGGATAATGCCCAGCCAACTGAACCACACTGGTCAGGGCTTGTGGGTTTATTTTATTTTTTTTATTTTTAGAGATTGATTTTGGTGATTGCTCTGTACTGAATAGTGCACCTCCCAAGTAGAATATTTGCAGATATAATTATGTTGAGATGAAGTAACACTGGATTGGGGTGGGGGGGAGACCTAAATCCTATCTAACTGGTGTCCTTATACGGAGAAGAGAAAAGACACAGAGGCAGACATGCAGAGGAATGGCATGTGATGAAGAAGGCAGGTATTGGAGAGCTAAGTCTACTAGCCAAGAAACTTCAAGGATAGCTAGGGACCACCAGAACAAGGAAAAGGCATGAAGAGACCCTCCCCTAGTGCCTTGAGAGAGAGAGAGAGAGAGAGAGAGAGAGAGAGAGAGAGAGAGTATGGCCCTGCTAATACCTTGATTTTGAACTTCTAGCCTTCAGAACTGTAAGAGAATATGTTTGAGCCATCCAACATGCGGCACTTGTTTATGGCAGCCCCAGGAACTAGCACAGGGACTCAGCTGGATGTCTGGAGTGAGCAGGCTGAGTCATTCCACTACTGGTCAAAAATTCTATGATTCCCTGACAAGACTGACTTGATCTAATTGATTCTGACTTGATCCTGTTGATCTAAACCTGAACCTAAATGACACAAAAAGTAGTGACTGCCTTCCGTGGTAAGCACTCTTAAGACTGATACTTTTAAGCATTATCTCATTGACGCTAAAAAAAAATAGGAGTGTAGTGTCTTATCTCCATTTTACAAGGGAATCTAAGGAATTGATAAGTTAGGAAACTTGCCTATGGCATGCAGCTGGTAGTGGTCAGAATTCAAAGTTTCTGCTTCTTGCACTATACCACTCTGCATCCAAGTCTGAAGGTGCCTTCCAAAAGTGTCTGAGCAACAGACACTTCTCTGAACTAATTGTACCATGTCCCAAGGTGATAGATTTGCAGAGCATCTCTCTTGAATGGCAAGTTCTGGTATTTTTGTTGAAAAGATTCCCTGTTATTATTTTATAGCCACACCTTGTCTGTATTACCTAGGATTTTTTTTGCCTAACTTACCACTCCCTGAGGAAGGACTGGGACTTCTTTTCTATCTTGCACAGAACTGAAGAAGCTGTCAACACTCAGTAAATAATCAGTACCCAAGCTAGCACAGTGATCCCTCCAAATTATGACCCTTCAGGCTTTGAAGACTAAGAAAAATGTTCAGTTGTGCAATTTTCCACTCTTTTAATAATCTTAAGGGTGTGGATCACGTTATTCCTAGTTTCATATTATAATCCAAACAACATTTGACTGAACGCAGAGTGGGGCTCAGGAATCACCCAGGACAATGTATTCTAAGACAACTCATGGCAGTTGCTCAGGCTGTTTGACCTTTATAGTATCTGCAGTCTAGCTGGGCTTTTTGTCCTTCCTCTGCCTACATGGTGCTTACCATGCACATATTAATAGAACAATTGTAACATTTAAACTTTTTCTTTCTTCTTCTTCTTTTTTAAATCTTGTTAAGAAGGACCAGCTCAGCCCTGTAGGTTGGGTAAGTGAGGGCCAGCTTGCATGTTTGCTGGCCCTCTAATTGAAGCTGAGTCAAGCTTGGGAATATTCATTTCCTCTACCTAACTCTAAATCTTTATCATTGTCTGTCCCCAGTCAAAGAAATGTGGTTTACCTTGTGTGGGAAGTGTTATTTACAAATTGTCCTCGGGACTCTGGGACTCCTCATCCCTCCTTTTTTACATGTGAGTGTGTTTGGGTGAGGCACATACCAGTGTTTATGATACCGCAGGAAGGGAGGGTGGCCTAGGTTTAGTTCTGAGGACCAACTGTGGGTTGAACTCAATTTTAAAAGTCCCCAAATATTAGTCATCCCTCTAAGAAGCACTTCTAAATAGCACACTTGATTTCATATCTCCTCTTTCAAACCCTTTATTTTTGTGAAATGAAATCTTTGACTTTTCTTTTTTCATTCTCCAGCCTTTTGTTCTTATAAAATTAGTTATATTTATTTTTCTTTGGAATAGCAATGTAATCACCTTTTGTTTTGTCACACTTTGTACACAAAATTGTGTTTAATTATTAGGTGTTTTCAAGATAAAATTCAAAATTGGTGGTCTATCATGTAAGTCTTACTACAATCCTCAGTCCCTGCCCAGCTTGTCTGTACAATGTTCATTCATTTGTTCATTTATCTGTCCATTCAACAAAACTTTACAGAATATGTAACAGGGCAAAACTATAACCCACTCCACTATTCTTTTGACATTGTTTCTATAAATTCCGACTTTGACTAATATGTAGCTTGAGAATGAACAGTATGTTTGTATAAGAATCCTAGGAACTAACTTCAAAAGATACAGACTCTGACCATCATGCATCTTGGCTCTGGAAGATTTGCTGACCTTCAACTGTGAAGCCAGGATGACGTGGAGCCAGGGGCACTAAACCAGGATGATGCACACAGGACCATCACCGTCCTTATCAGAATGGACTGCCTGGTCTGCACCTAGAGAAGTTTTCAACCCTCTCCCCTTGGTCTCTTTTTTCTGCTTCCCCCCCCCTCCTTATAAAACCTCTGCTTGCAGTAAGATGTGGCAATGGGCTTTGAGACATGAGTCCCCTATCTTTTCAAGGAGATGGGCTTTGAGACAAGAGTCTCCCATCTTCCAGATGTCCAGCATCTGAATAAACCACTTTCCTTTTACCAGCACCTGTCTCTTGAATATTTGCTTTTGAAGCGGCAGGCAGCCGGACCTGCATTCAGTTACATATATCTAACGAGTTTCAGACACTGCTCTGTGTTGAGAACATAGTGGTGACACAGACAAGCCTGGTCCCTCTTCTCATGGACCTTACAGTCTGGCAGCAAAATGGAGCATTGAACATGACTATGCAGTGCAACCAGCTCTACAGTGGGAAGCACAGGGTGCTCTGAGAGGGCATAGGAGGGACCCATAACCTGGGCCCGGAGGCCAAGAGACTCTTTCAAAGGAAGTGCTCTCTGGGGTGAAATCTGACCTGTGACTAGGAGTTAGCCAGCTGGAAGACAGGTGAAAATTCTTTTGGTGGAAAGAAGACCAGGTATGGAGCCCAGGGGAGACAGCACACACCCTTGGGAACTGAAAGAAGTTCAGTGTAGCGGGATGGCAGAGAGGGGTAGGGCTGGGAAGGTGGGGTTTGGGGTCAGAAAACAGAGGCTAGATCCTGCTGGACTTCAAAGTCTAGTGAGCTACAATGTTGTTCTAAGGTCAGTGAGGAGCCATTGTAGGTTTTAAGCAGGGGAGGAAACCGATAGGATTGATCTTTTAAAAAGATCATTCTTGTTCTTGTTGCCTTGCAGACAGTGGGTCAGGAGAGTTCCAGATAAAGTGACTGGAAACCCAATTGGAGGCTGCTGTTCAGACAAGAGATAATGGCAGGAACCTGGAGCATGGCAGAGAGGACAGGAGGTGTGGGCATATTTGAGATATTTAGATGCCAAGCTGGTCCCGAATATGTCACATGATTGTGTTCACGTCGTACACTCTCTTGACAGGTAGGTGTTGCTCCTTCTATCCAGAGTCAAATTCTACTTGCATTGATGCTATTTCTACTCAAAACCTTTTCTAACCTTCAACCCCCAGAGCCTATACAAATGCTTATAAGAGTTTTTCCTCTGTATCCCTTATTTCAAAAAGAGAATTAATCTGTAATTTCAGTTCTTGTTTTTATGGGATATATATTTTCTCAGGTGAATGCCAAGCAATATGAGCAGAAATCATGTTGATAGCATTTTTGTATCTCCCCCCACTCACTCCATATTTCCCACTTCACCTTGTGCAAGGTGAATGAACCATGCATATTTGTCCTGTGGACCAACTGTGATCTTGTTCCACTTGTAAAATTCTCCAACTGGTTCTCTTTCAGGCCTCATTTTAAACTGCAGAACAATCATTCATTCATTTATTTGCTTTTGCTTTTATTTGTTCACTCAACATACTCATAAGTGCCTACTACATCTTAGCCACTATTCTTAGGCTGATTCTCTGCTTTTTACTGAATTTTGGATACTGTATTTTTCCTCACAGCCAGACCCTTTAGCCTGTTCACCATGTAAAATGAGGCTTGAATGTAGGGGAAATGTTTTTCTGCTATAAATGCAGCTTACCACGTGGTACCCAGATGAGCCATCTTATGGCCTGGGGCGGAACTAAGGTGTGGAATGGTTCCCTTGGCTTCCTAGGTAGAGCACGAGCCCTCTGCAGTTGGCAAACGTCCGGCCCAAGGGACTTAAACCTTGGTATTTGAATGTGTACAGGGCTCAGTTAATTCTGTCCTGTTTTTTAAACAGTTCCTAATGTTTACCCAGTAGAAGCAGAATTACACAGTGCCAGATACTCCAAAAACATCAATCAGAAGAACGTCAGAGTCTTAACACAAACTGCTTAAAGTAAAGAAAAAGACTGGTTTTCGCCCCTGTCACCTCCTCAGCTCGGAGCCTGCCATCACTGCACTCTGCCCCGCCAGGAATGGGCACTGGCTGAACTGTGGTTTGGAAGGGAAGCTTCTGCATTCCCAGAGTCTTCTGAACTATGCTGGCTTGAAGTGATTTTTATGCTAGCATTGCATCAAAGCTCTTTTTGGCAAAAAAGTTGCCATATGAGATTAAAAATAATTTGGGGGGCAGGATTTCTACCAGGAATTGAACAAACAATGTACTGTCTTAAGCTGGTCCCAAATTCCTACTGCATCTGCTTTGTACAGTCCTTATTTCATAAAACTACAATTCCTCGTTTGTCCGAGTTCTCTCTGCTTGTGTGAGAGAGGAGTCACACTCCTTTACTTCTGGCCCTAAAGGCACCTTCCCAAGTTTGGGAAAGCCTCCTAACTTGAAATCACAGGAGCCCTAAATAACACAAGCACCCCGGCCAATAGTTAGCAAACTACCCCTTTGCTTCTCCTGCTCAGGGCAGTTGTAAATCCGCTGACTCTTCAACTAATTTCCCAAAGAGACTGCCGAAGTCCTGATCCATTTTCTAGCCACAACCACCACCTTAGATTCTGATACATTTCCTAATTTCTCTCTTGAAACCCCCCAATTGAACAGATATGGCTACATAGCATAAATCAGATGTTTTATTATTTTTTTTAGGTCACTGTTATTTGAAGGTGCATCATGAGTCTGTGAATCAATTTGTAGAAATTTCTAGGTTCAACAAGCTGTTGTCCTGGGCAGTAATCTCTCAGCTGTGATCATAGAACTGATTTGCTTGTGCCTTATCCTTATTTAAACTTAGATATTTGTTGATTCTGTTCATTTGTTTTTGATACTGGTTCTGGATATCATAGTCACTTTAACTTGCAAGTAACAAAATCTTAGCCTAAGCTGGCATGGGCTCCCATAAACCGGAAAGCTTAGGGTTCAGGGTTCGGCACAGCGGGGCTCAAGACTCGAAGGGTATTCTCAGGACTCAGCTTCTCTCCATTTCTTCCTCTGCTTTCTGCCAGTGTTGGCTTCAATGTCATGTTTTGTGAACAGGAGCAGTATCAGTCAGCAGTAGTAGGAGTACCTCTCTCATTTTGTGGTCTTGTGGAAAAAGTACGTTTCTCTCCCCAAGATGTTCTGTTTAACAAAATTCTGAACCCGATCAGAATTCTCTAGCCAATTTTTTTTCATATGCCTATCCCTGAACCATTCATTCCGGCCAGTGGTGTGCTGATTGGTATAGGGCATCCCTGATGTGGGGAGAGTAGACTGGGAGCCAGGGCAAAGAGCCCTAAACACAACAAAACAGAATACCCACCATGGTTCCTACGTAGAGGGGGCTGTGAATCTCTTTGCCTACCACAGGATAGGTTTGTGTTGAAAGGTGATCCACCCTGTAAAGCCATTTAAAACTCTCTTAACAGAATCTGAATAAACCATACTCATATACGCATGTATGTTATTTTTACATTCTTTGGTATTATTTTGTTTTTCTGTTTGTTTATTATAGTATTGTTTTATTTTTCAGTGTTTAACTTTGGTTTTCTTTCTGTTTTATGCCACAGTTTAAAAATGGGGTATTGTAGAGTATATTTTTAAAATTCTTTCAAAAAGTTCATAAGTCATTTTGGATGCTGTTTGTAGAGGCCGAACAGATAAATGGAAGGTATTAGCTTTTATCTTTTAATGAAGTTTGTATGATTCAACTGTTAAAAGAGATCTGTTAACATTCATTACCTTAAACGGGACGTTTTGCCTGAATTGAAAATAAGCAGAGATTAGCATACAAAATCCTCAAAGTGTTTGAGAAATTTGACTTAGTCAAGGTACACACTTTGTATTCACCTCAACAAAACTGATCAGAATACCCTTTCATCTCTTTGCTCTCCTAATCCCGACATGCCGGGCCAAGAGGACAGCAAGGCTTATCTACTGGTAATTATTCTTAATGCTGTTTTATAGGCCTAGAATTTCAGTTATACCACACATATAAAATTTAAATAGAAGTGAGCACACTTCTACAGAGTCTATTGTTATCTTTATAATTACTATCACTAATAATTATACTAATGATGGCTGCTAACTATTGAGTGCTTCCCATGTGCCAGTGACTGGAGAAAGTACTTAAATTTACAATTTCATTGAATATCCCCAACGGACTTATGAGATAGGTGGTACTATTTTCATTTTGGGGAAAGAAAACCTAGGTTAAGAAAGCACCTCTGAGATTTCACACAGAAAAGCTATAAACTTTGGGATTTAAATACAAGTCTGCGTAATATCAAAGCTCGTGATTTTTGTTTAGGTCATACAGATTAAGATGAATTGGAAATGTACATAAAGCTGCATGTTTCTATCTTGTGCCAAAAACAGGAATTATCAATCTATTTCTGGACCTTAGCATAGCAATAGTAACAGGAAAACCCTCCATTAACAGGAGGCTGTAAGTACCAAGGCATCAGGAGGGAAAGCCTCTTTCTTCAAGGTGAGTAGCTTTGTTCAAACCGCCGTAAGCAAGAAAGGAAATGTTTTTGGCCAACCTTGTTAAAAAACTCAGGCTGAATTAGCTTCGGGTACAACTAGGTCCAGGGGCTCAAATAATGTCACAAGACATCTGTGTCTCTTCACCTTTTATCTCTGCATTCTGCTCTTGGCTTACAGCTCCAAAAGGTTCCCCCTTATGGTGACAGGGTGGCCACCAGAGGCTTCATGCTTGATTAGTCTAGCAGCTTTCAAACCCAGTAGAAAAACAGTATCTTTTTCCCAAGAGTTCCAGCACAAATCCTGAGAACGTCACTTTGGCTTGGCTTGGGTTACATGCCCATCTCCGGAATCAGTCACTGAAACCAGGGGAGAGAACCGGCCAGGTCGGGTTGTGTGCTATCTTCTAGTTCAGCAATTTTCAACTGGTGTGCTGCAAGAATTTTTAAAACACACAGTACCTGATTGTTTAGCCAGGGTCACTGACCTCTTTCCCTGTAGATTGTCAAAAGACTGACAGCAGCCAATACAACAATAGCCATCCGGTGTGAAGGAATCAAAATTATACCTGTTTTTTTTTTTGCAGATCAGTAAAAAATATATTTTTTTGGTGATGGAAAAGGTTGAAAATTGCTGACCTAGGGTATAGGAATAGGGTGAACCTCTTAGAACTATTTACGCTAGAAATGTGTGGAAAGATGGTTTTCTAAAAGAAAGTCAGGAAGAAGGGGATCAAAAAACAAACCAACCAAGCCAAAAATCCCCAGGTGTCCATCATGCTTTTTCAGAACTCAATTTCTCCATCTGACAATCAATCCCATTCTAGACTCTGGTGGGCTTGGGTGCCCTCTGATGTGGAGAAGCAGACAGGTGTGGTATGTGGGCCGCTGCCCTGGCAGTGGTGACAGGTATGTGGGCACTGGTCTTTCTGGTGTTGCAGTAGGCCTAGAGGCTGCAGTAATTGAGACAACGGTGGGTCCCAGTTAGGGGGATAGGTGAGAGAGAAGAAAATCAAGTCTGAGGGAAAACAGATTGACTTTTAAACATCCATTTGGGCTGGTTATTAAACAAGCCTTTTCGAGCACTACTAAGGTCACCATTGTGCACCATTGTGTCACCATTGCACCCTGCTGGGGTGCACTCTCAAGATGTGACATGAAGAGATAACACCCACTGTTACCAGTGACTAGAGAGTAAGGATGAAGTGGCAATCTACATCAAACAATGCAGGACAGTCAGGAACAGGAGTGATATGGGTGGCGCTGAGCTAATTAGAAGACTTCCGAAAAGGTATGGATTCACATATTTTGCAAAAGTCACTTTTTCATCAGTTAAATCAGGGTAAAAATATTAAGATCTGTGGTTTATGTTCCAATATTTTTAATAAAAAAGAAAGATAACGAAACCCAAAGAAACATCTTGTGTCCCTAATGGTAAAAAAGTGATCCTCATTCTATGAGTGTTATTGGATATAAAAAGCCAAGAAACCTTCAGTTCAGAGCAGGGAATCCTGGTACCTATTCCTGGATAATAGAATCACCGTATTTTGCTGTGTATAATGCGCACCCACATTTTTGTGTGCATTATACACGGGATTATTATGGCTGTTTTTATATCCATGGTATGTAATCATTATACCCATGTATAATGTGCATCTTTGTTTTTGCCTCACAAATTTGGGCCAAAAGAGTGCACATTATACAGAGCAAACTATGGTAGTTATAGGTAATCTAGGAAAATAGAATGGCCTCAGGTAGAAAGAGAAACCCAACCCGTGGGGCAGCTCTGGGAGTAGA
Organism: Macrotus californicus; assembly: GCA_007922815.1. Lineage (NCBI taxonomy): Eukaryota > Metazoa > Chordata > Mammalia > Chiroptera > Phyllostomidae > Macrotus > Macrotus californicus. The sequence goes on from VMDR010004517.1 coordinate 11,497, forward strand.
ACACTCAGAGATCAAGTAAAATTTTTGTGACTTTTCTAAACTCAGAAATTTAATTCAAATTGCTGTTAGAGGAAAATTCTTAGTGTATTCAAATTATAAAATAAAAAGAGGAGAAAAACTAAAGAGACCCTGTTTTCTGATTTGCTGCCATACAATTTGTGCCAGAGAGCTGGGCTCCTGGGTAACTGACTCCTCCTGAGAGGGTGCCCCAGCCACGCGTGGCCAGCCCTCTGAGACTGTGGGCAGCACCTCCTCCACCCTGAATCAGATGTTGGTCAATGGGACCAGCCCCGTGACTGTCAAAATATAAGCTACGTATGGCAAATGGGAGTAGAGAGGAATCGTGGAACCTCAGACATTTCCAAGAGAAATGAGTAATAGAAGGCCAGGCCTTGGATGATCTTTTCCAAATGGTGGGCGGCCTGCCGGGGATGTGGGCTGCAGATGGGAAGCACACTTTCCCGGGGTTTTCTTCTACTCTCCAGGCTTCTCTTAGACACCAGAAGTATTCATTTCCTGCCATGAGCAGGGGTTCAGAGCATGGGCATCCAGTTCACTCTTTGGACAGCTTGGACATCTGCCTGGGCCCTGGGATATTGGAAAAGGTCAGTGGGAACCAACTGTTAAGATAGGCTATGTCCCACCCAGGTTCTCAGTCCCATCACTGCCTCTGGATTGCTGGGGCAGCCTTGCCTGGCCTCTCCCTCCTCAGCTCTCCCACCTCTGCCCCTCTCTGAACATAGCTGCCACAGCCATCTTCTTAAATTACCATTTAAAATGGTGAATACTTGTCTCGAAAGTCAGCAAGGACTCCCCTTTGTTTCCAGGAGAGCTTTTGAATACCTCTAACTCAGACCAGTGTCCTTCAGACACTCTGCTTGTGCCTCCCTCTAAACCTTCACCAGTCTCTTCCCCTTGCCTGGAATGTTCCATTTGTACCAGCTCCTGATCCTCGTCCACCTGTCCCTCCGAAACTATTCCAGCTCTCGGAGAATTCTCTTTCAACAGATTGATTATATCATATAGTATCTGCCCTCCTCCTTGGGCAATTGTGTCCTTTTTCCCTTTTTCTTTTTAGCACATTTTTATACATGTCTGTTGATGAGACTATCAATTTCTTTCTCTCTTGTATCTCCCAGAGGGATGATCATATGGTAAATATTTAATAATTATTGAGTAAATGAATACAAAACTAAGTGATATTGTAGCACTACAAACATTCTTGTTAACCGAGCAAAACATAGGTTAGAACAATTACAACGTAACCCCATCCTTTCTATTTGCAAATCTGAATTTGATCTACTAGTCGGTCAGTGCTCTCTCTACCGTTTATTTTAATCTGTAGCAAGAAGAGATACTAGAAACATCTTTCATCAGCAGAATATTCTTACTGTCCATCCCTCTGCTTGGAAACCTGTAACGATTTCCTACTGATACTACGTTAATAACACACTAGCCCCCTGATTTCTCTGGTCTCATGGCTCCTGCTTTTATCAGCTCCCAGCAAATTTATCCGCCTGGTTCCCATCTCATTGTACTTCCTGTTTCCAACCTCACTTTCAGGGCGGGCTGATGAGACAGCCTATGCTGCTTCCTTCTCACTGTCAGACGGCTGCTCTCCCCGCCTCCTGGGCACAGAGCTGAGGCCTTCTGAAGTTTTATCTTTAAAGCCACGTAAAAGCTCCTCCTAAACTGGAGTATGAAAATTGGGGGAAAACAGCAATCTGATTTACCATTCAGTGCTAGTGACTTGTTGAGTTTTAAAAAAAAAATAAACAAAAGCAGGCATATTTAAAGCACTAAAGGCACATCAATTACTTCCAGCTTGTGCTGTTTCCTTTTGAACTCTCATCTTGTGAAGTTTGTTGTTTCCCTGCCTCTGAGTGCTGTTGCCCCCTTCCGGGTCTGAGCCCACACCTCAAGGGGATCTCCACCAGGGCACAGGGAGCCAGGGAAAGTGTGCAGCCCCTGAGTCCAGCTGGTGCCCTGATGGCTCAGCACACTCAGCTTGCCATTGCCTTCCCACTGAACAAGCTGGCACCCCACGTGACTGTGGCAGACCAGGGTCAACGGTGGGTGGGGCATCCTGACTTTCATGGTGGCCAAGCAGCAAAAGCCTCCACTTGATAGTCCCTGATTTGCCGATGAGGAGGCTAAAATCCCAGGAAGCGAACAGTGCTGGTGACAACAATTCATATGAATGAGCAGAGGCTGGGATGCACTTCAAGGTCTCATTTTCACACTTGGCTATCCCTTGTTTTAAAATCTGCTTTCCTTTGTTTGCAGTCAGCTTCAAGGAGTGGAATATTATGGGGTCTCTGGGTGGTTGGGGTTAAATCTTCAGGTGTGATTTAGCCCAGGGACTGCTGAGGTCAATCCTGGGACTTCAGTCTCATGGCCAGGACAGTGCCCAGCCTGTAGTGGAGTGGAGCATCTGTGAGAACTACAGAGATCAAAAGAACATTGTTGCTCAAAGGGGTCTGAAAAATCAATCTTCCTTAGATAGATGAGAAAACTGGGGCCTAAGAAGTATGTAAAATCCTTCTTGAATTTTCTTATTCATTCATTCTGCCAATATTTATATAGTGCTTACTATGTCCAAGACAGAGACTACAAGGTCCTGGTGTTGGTTTGGAGCAGAGCTGGGACCAGAACTCAGAGCTTCTTATTCCTGGCCCAGTATTGCTTTCCTTTAAAAAAATAATAAGCTTGCATTTTAATGAATAACTTGACCATTTGTCAAGCACCAATTAAATTCTAGGCACTGTGCACAAGCATTTGACATAATTATTTCAGTCAATTTTTTATACCATATTGTTAGTATATGATGAAGAAACTGAGACCCAGAGAAGTTGCACATGGTGTTGAGATCTTGCAGCTGGTTAAGTGGCAGAGTCAGGACTGAGTTGAAAGTCCATTTGACTGCAAAGTCCTGGCACTTTCCACCACGCTTCTCCATTGCTCCCAGGACTCCATGCTTGAGCCAGGCTGACCTTTCTCCCCACCTAGGGACTGCATTCTTTTTTAGCACCAAACCTTTGTAAATGCAGTTCCCCTGCTAGATATGCCCTCCTTTCTTCCTCTCTACCTGTGCATTCCTACTGGCCCCTCAGGGCTCACTCCTCAATTAGCTCATACGTCAGGAATGTTTAAAGATGATGAAATCTGGTCACCAAGGTTTAACTTAGCTGAACTTGCTCTTTAGAGAGCCATCGTTCCTTTAAATGCATTTTATTTTGTCAGGTTTTACTGACATCTCGGGTCAGACTGGCAAAGAGTACAACTACATAAATGTTTATCACTGGCTCTTTAGAAGAAGAAGGGAGACCTTGACCTGTCTCCTTTCCTTTTGTCTGGAATAAATTGCTGCTTGCCTGGGGGATGGTTATTGGCTATTATCCAGCCAAGTCAGAGAATGATCTGAATAATCAGATATTCTGATGAATAGAGTTACATTACATGGATCATCAGTTTTCAAGGAATTTAGATAAAATACACTTAACACAGATACTGTACCAAGTATGATACAATTTGCTTGCTGGGTTTGGCTTCTGATCTGTGAGTACCAATTACTACTCAACAGGAGCTGAGGTGGTATGGGAAGCACACCGGAAGCCAGATAACTCTGCCTCTAACCTGCTAAGTGATTTTGAGACATTCGGCCTTTTGGAGTCCTAGTTCCTCCTCTGTAAAACAAACACATTGGATTGGATTCAGCCTGGTATACATGTTGCATGCATGCCACGATTTTCTACTCCTGGGCCCATGTCATAGATCACTAATCAACTGAGGCACTTTTTCCTTTTATCCCTGACAACCTCAAGATCCTTCTAAACCCACTATGGCCCACGTGGCTTGGTTGGTTGGAGTGTCAGTTCCTGGTCAGGGCACGTACCTGGGTTGTGGGTTTGATCCCTGGCCTGGGCAGCCCATCAGCGCTTCTCTCTCACATGGATGTTTCTCTCTCTCCCTTCCTCTTTCTCTAGAAGTAGTGAAAAGATTTCCTTGGGCAAGTATTGAAAAATAAAAAGGGGCCATTCTAAACCCAGTGTTCAGCAGCAAGCCTCAGTGGGCTGGAGTTGGCACATGAAATGAGATCTTTTGCTGTCATTGATCTAGATGATCTCCAGGGTCTCAGGTTTTAGGAGGTGCCTGAAGAAAGTGTATACTAGATGAAAAGCTGGATGACGGGCAGTTTGTCGTGTTATCAAGCAATAAGCATTTGACCCCTCGACTGAGGGTTTTCCCCACCCCTCCCCCTTCAATTCACTGACACCCAGGTTAATGTGGCTACTGAAAACTATGGCAAGAATCACATCTAAAATCCTGGATGGGTAAGTCCACATAAGCGGTGACAAGGGAGGTCTGGTCAGCTTGGCTCTATGCCTAAGACTCAACTCAGCTGTTAACTTCTTTCTGAAGCCCTCCCAATTGAAAGAGAATCAAATAAGCCCAGATTTGAGTTTCCTTAGCCCACAGTACAAGGCTTGGCTGTGTCATTCTACGCTGTGGTTAGTGGGATGTGAAATACAATCTCCTAGTGGATGATAAGCCCCTTTGGGTCAGGGAGGAGATTCTAATGATCTTTTGGATTCACAGCCTGGTTCCAGAACTAACAGTCTGTTTAACATCTGACAAGTTACTTAACCTCTCCTGCCTCAGTTCCTAATTTATGAAACAGGGAAATAATAATAGAACATACTTCAGGGGTTTATCGTGCACAGCAAATGAAATCATTGACATAAGTAAGCGCTTATAGGATCACATGGATAAGATCACACGGTATATTTTTATTGTTTTTATTATTATAAAGTTGTAGCCTAGCACAATGCCTGATAAACAATAGGTGCTAATGTATGTGGACTGTTTTAATTTTTAAAGGACCATCAGAGATGAGCATCTGCTTTGGAGGGACTGATCCAAGACCCATCAGGGAGACAAATACCTGGACATCTGTCCACAAGACAGTGGGGAACTGCACAGGGTAGAGTTAGCACAAGGGTCTGGATCCGTCTCCCTCGAAAGCCACCAACAACTGCTGATGGGAGTTAAATGGCAAGGGAGGAAGTGCCACTCAGTTTTCTGGGCTCGGAATATTCTTATTTTTTAACTGGTCTTCCATTTTTTGAAGCATATTCACAAATCATCAAAATATTTTTTGTTAGAGAACATTATTTTAATCTCATGCTCTCAGACAAATTTGTGAGCTCAAGTTGAAGGCAGCATCACCCCTATATGACTAATGAGGGGAGGCTAAGTCCTAGAAAGGATGTGCGACTTTGCCTAAGGACACACAGTTTGTGAGGGGTGGAGCCTGGGCTCAGGCTCCCAATCGCACAATCTCACCCACTCGTTGCTCTTGCTGTCTTCTCCAGAAACATATTTCAATTTTAGGTTACCCTGTAGTTTTTTTTTTTTAACAGCATAAAGAAAAAAGTAATTTTATCAATTCATTAATATAAACAATGAATTGATAAGATGCTTTTATCTTCCTCAAATCCTCCAACACTGTGTCAAATGTTATTTTGTGGTTATAAGAAATCATAAATATAGAAGTAGGAAAAAATATTGCCACAAAAGGAATCCGCAAACCATGCCCGGGCGTGACTGTGGAACCCGAGAACAAAACAGCGTATAATACCTAATGAGACGTGTGAGGGGCAGAGCTGGATTTTCATTCGAAACACGATCTTTATTTTGCTGCCAAATAAAATAAAACAAGTATGAAACAGGCACAAACCACTGCTGGACCTGTTTCCCTAAAGACTTAGACATAATGTAAAACCAAGAGTTTATATGTTGCCCTTTTTAAAAAAACGCAGGAATGTGGACCTTCAGAGTAGAAATTACTTTTAGTTTTCTTTTCCATGGTGGGGGTAAATTTGCAAGGAACCATTGTCAATTCATCCCTCCTTCCTCTTGGAGACCAAGGCATACAATAAACCCTTCCTCCTGGAGACAGGCCCCCCAAAATGACCTGAAATGAGTGGGCCTGAGTCACATGTTTGCACACTTGGGAGCCCCCATTATGGCTTCAGTGGATTAAGGTCATCTGACCCCACAGGCTGCTGAAGCCAACCAGAACCCTGCTTTAGGTGTGTTAAGTCACCGAGAGGGGGTTTCAGCTGGTGTAGATATAGGAGGAGTGGGGAGAACGTGAAGATTGGGTCTCAGAACTACACTGGACTGCACCCAAAATGAGCACTCAGAGAAAATGTGCAGAGAGAAAGAAAAATGAAGTACATACAAAAAGGGTAGTGAAGGCATAAAAAGGTATGAGAAAGACCAGACAGGTCCTGAAGAGTAGAGGGATTGTTTTCCACACCCAAGATTCCAGTGCTAGTTCATGAGGTCTGGCTGTACTTCAGGCCCTAAGATGCTATAAGATGTCATCATGTCTTGGGAGAGTGTGAGCACTCTAATAATGGGATAAATTATTGATTAAATAATCTCCCTTCCTTGCTCTACTTTGAGTGGATTTTGTTCCTTATATCCAAAGGGGCTTTGATCAGTGTCACACAGCTTTCTCTAGCTGACATGTGGGCTGGTGGCTCATTTCAATACTCAGGCAAGGGTTTCATTTTCTTTTTTTTTAATGTAACAGTTTATTGTGTATTTAACATGCTTCAGAATTTGTGCAAAATATTTTACTGCATAATCTCTTTTAAGCTACACAACAATTTAGGTCAGTACATACAATTTAGTACCCACAACAATCAGCAGTAAGTATTATAGTCATGCGCCGCATAACAACACTTCAGTCAATGACCAACCAAGTATACAATGGCATTCCCATAAGATTATAATGGAGCTGATCGTTCTAATTGCCTAGGGACATCATAGCCATCATAATGTCATATACAAAGTGTTACTCACATGTTTGTGGTGATGCCGTTGTAAACAGACCTACTCATGTAAAGCATAGCATATACAATACACTAGGAGGCTATACCATCCAGGTTTGTGCAAGTGCACTCTGTGGTGTTCACACAACGAAAAAACGTATCCTCAACATGGAGTGGCACATGATGCTCTTTAACCCAATTTTATAGAGCAACTGCTCTGACCGAAGTTTAGGCAGGTAATAAATGACAGAGCTCCTATGGAAACCTCAAACTGGGCGGGTTGTTCAACATTTCTCAGCTTCAGTTTCCTCACTAACTGTACAACGGGGACAACAGTCTCTGCAAGGAAAGAATGTTCTGTGATCTCAGGACATACAGATCTAAAAGTGCCTAATTTAGTGCCTCACACTCAGTGTTCAATGCCTATTGGTTTAAAATAGCAATATGGCAAAGGCTCTTAATTGGATTTCATGGATGGGCTGGAAGAGATCTCTTTACTCCCCAAAGTTACAAGCAACATTTTATGCATTTGTCAATGTCTTTTTTTTTTTCCTGGAAGAGTGTTTGCTTTCAACAGTTTTCACACAGGTCTGTGCTACCTCCCACCCTCACACCAAAGTAAAATACACATACTTCAAGGGAAACTTAGGATTCTCCTTTGCCCCAACTCATTGCTCACTCCTCCCCAAGATGGAAGAGTTTTGCAGTCACGATAAGCTAAGTGGAGTTTTCATGTAATGAGGAAGAAAAAAATGTAAATTCTTGATTCCTACTTGGGAGTCCTGGGCCTTTTGGCTATATTTTGCATTGCTGCTCTCTTGGTAATCTGTGTGGCTGAAACTATTAACACTGGGCTAGCTTCTGCATGGGAGGTATTTAAAGAGAGGTGGCCCATTTAGGCCTCCTTATTCCAGGCAAAATAAATTGTCATAGGTACACAGGTCTGAGCCTCACTGGTCAGAAGATCTAGGCCAAACTTCAGAGGGTAATCAAGTCTTCCTTTGCCAGATATCCTTATCTGGCCCTCATTGGTGGTAGCTTGCTAGCAGGAGGAAATTGGGAGGACAAGGTCCCATCTATCTCTCTGCCTCTCAATAGAAAAGCTTACCATTTTTTAAATTCATCCTTTGTGATTATTACTCTCCCACCCTCCACATGCACAGGAGCAGTCTCAGGTGGAAGGCTTCCAACCACTTGAGTGGCTTTATTGATAAATGATGTAGGTAATTTTATTTTCTCTTTTAGCTTCAAAATTTGGGAAAGTAATTTCATAACTAAAATCAGCCTTTGCGGGGAGGGGGAGTCTTTTTTAAACATGTAATGCAACAATAACACAAAACATTTACTGAACACTTATTTTATGCCAGTAACTAAACTAGTGTGTTCCATGTATTATCTCTAAATCCCAACCACCTCCATGAGATTGGACATACTACTATCCCCACTTGTAGATAAAGAAGCCAAGCCTTGGATATAGGATAGGTATCTTACTGGGACCTTCAATTACTAAATTGTCAGTGGTTTGCTTCATGCTACAATAGAAAGTGTGTGGTATATGAGTGAACTGTCATCTTTGGGGACATTTGGGTTTAATTTTTATCTCTTTCATAGTTAGAAAAATCAATTCTCTGTTTCTTCACCCAGCAAATCAGGTATCCCAATACCTGCTTCCTACTATGTTAATGACACCACTTCCTGAGTGTGCACACATGTCCCCAAAAGATAAAACATTATTCAGCTTAGTTTTTACATACCATAATCTTAGGGGGCAGCCAGCAACGGCATACCCTCTGAAGTTTGTAGAGCAGTGAATTCAGATTTGTTACTCTTTATTGAGCCAGAAAATGTTAGAAATTAAAGTTTCAGTAACGCTCTTCCATCTTCTCAGTTCCCTGCTTATTAAATGGGCTGACTTAACTAAGCACCGTAGACTGGGCGGCTCAGACGATAGACATTTACTATGCACAGTTCTGGAGGCTGGAGTGTTGAAGATCAAGGTACCAGCTGATTTAATTCCTGGTAAGGGCCTTCTCTGGGCTTGCAGATGGCCACCTTTCTGTGTCTTCAGGGTGAAGAGAGAGAAATCTCTCCCTTCTTCTTGTAAAGCCACTGATCCATCACGAGGGTCCCACCCCCATGATGTCATTTAACTCAGGTTATGCCCAAATATCTCTAAACGCCACTGCCCGGGGGGCAGGAGTTTGACCTGTGGGCTGCGGGAATGCACAGCTGAGGCCATAGAAATTGTAGTTTAAAACAACTGGAGACCAATCCAAGGTTGCTAACATCATTTTACTAACTAATTATTAATTAAAATTAATTACATTTGATCATCTAACATAAAAATAGACTAAAGGAAGGTCCTTTAAAGAAAATGCACTTACATCAGCATCTTAATTTTCTTTTATCTTATTGTCATGAAATGAATTTTGTGAACCATTGCTATTGACAAGTTTTGTACAGGTTTGCAATTAAAGAGACAGAAGATTTGCTTTGCTTTTTTAAAAAATGGTTTTTGGTTGGACTATTTTGTACACAAAGTTTTCTTAATTTTTAAAGTGCGGGGGTATTGCTTAGAGGCAAGGAACTTGGGAACGGTGATGAATATTACAACTTAAGACATGTTTCTTCAGCCCAGTCAAGGACATCACAGTGGATGATTTTAGCTCTTTACCTATGCACGGTTCATACAGTCCTTGGTTAGCCGGTGTGAAATGTTGATTTCAGAATCTGACAAACACTGGGCTCTAGGCATTAACCCTTACAAGTAACGTCTGTCCCAACTGAGCAAATGCCTCTGGAGATAGTTGGAGAAGAATTTCAGTCATCTAAGTCTCATGTGGTTTCAGCTCCTGCTGGGACTTCAAACCATGTTTCCAGAACACAAAGAACACTTGATAAAGTTGGAGAGAAATATTTTTCGAAACTATGTCACCACGCAGCTTGGGAGTGACTTAACAGAACCATCCTACAGGGTATGAAGTTAACCTTTGATCTCTGCAATGAAGGTTAGCAAATTTGTTTTTGCTGTGCATCCCTTATAATCCACTCAGTGTCTGGTAATCAGTTTCTAATGAGGATACTGTGTTCGCAGATGAGTGATACTTTCACCTCCAGTTTTTAGCCTCATAACCCTCTCTTTTCTGAATTAAATTCTACTGCTCTCCTCAACTTTTTGTGGGAGAAGAATCTCAAAACTTAAGATACAATATATTAGAAGGAGGAAAATACCATACTGTTGTCTGCAAAAAAAATTAAAATGTTCAACAAAATGTTTTAGTCATTTTTTTCCTTCTAGAAGATGAACTTGAAAAGATACTGGTTTTCTCTCTCAGTTCACCTAAAGTCTTTTTACTAATCCCTACTTTAATCCAGAGTTGCAAAGTACAGCCCATGGGCTAAATCCAACCCACTGCCTACTTTTATAAATAAAGTTTCATTGGAACACAATTGTGCTCATACATTTAGCTATTATCTCTGGCTATCTTCAGTGCTACAACGGCAGAATTGAGTAGTTGCAACAGAGATTGTATGTCCCTCAAAATTTAAAATATTTACTATCTGGGCCTTTATACAAAATGCTTGCCAGCCACTTTAAAGCAAGAAAAGCTTGGCATGGTGACATTGTGAAAATAGATCCTTAGAAACAAACATGGCTTGGAGATAAGTGAGGATGGACACTGGTTTTAATCCAAATATTCACTCTGCAGAAACTGAGTCTTAGAATAACATTGAGCTGATGGAACGAATGATAGTGGAGAGTGTATTGTAATGAGGTATAGACAAAGTCACTAAATCTATTCTTCAGCTGCCCATCTAATACAAATACGCCACGGTAGAGATGCACCCGGAATCTTCAGCTAATGTCAGCCATTTGGGAATCCGAGTTCCTTCTCTGCAGCAGATGTGTGGCTCCAAGTTCATCATGAGACCACTCCCAGAGAGGGCACAGCATGTGTTGCTCTGTCCCGGGACCAGCACTGGCCTGTCAATGCAATAACTAATTTCATTACAGGGCTTGGGGAAACAGTAGGGGTGGAGGCCTGGGCTAGAACTTAGAAAAACCAGTTTTAACCCTTTCTGGGCATGACTGAATTTACTTTTTAAACAGTGAGAAAACTGGTTAAGAAATGCCTACAAAATTTAGTCCAAAAGAACGAAATGTGGTCTGGAGCAGTCCTGGCCAGTCATCCTTCATGGACTGCTGCCAGCAGCTGACACACAAAGGCGATCACTGCATGCATGGTTACTTCAGTCGCAGACACTCGTCATCCTTGGAAATTTCTCTACTCCAAGGACTCTAAATTCCAACCTCTGTTTTCCTGTCTCAGGAGTGGAATGCACAGGCTGATGAGGGTTGGCTCTCTCAACTTCCATCTCCAGCCCAAACTGGCAGGAATTCAACTTGGGTCTAGATTTTTAATATGCCTCAGAAGAAGGACAGAGGCCCACCTCTGTGCTTGTGCATGGCCATATTTTCTACTTTCTTTAGGACACTGCTTTCTCATCTTCAGGTTCTTCCTCTCTACTGACTCCTTCCATTTTCCTAACAAGCATGCTTGGGTCTCACTTGTCCTAAAATTATGAAAATGCAAGATAAAATAAAATAAAATAAAATAATAAAAATCATCCTTTCTTCGGTTTTGCTCTTCTGGTTTGCTACTTTCCTAGTTCACTGTTAGCAGGGATAAGACAAGGTTAGGAGAACATACAACCCCTACATTGCAGTGGCTTGACAAGAAATTATTCCTTCTGCATGCAATGGCTGCAGAAGACCAGGTGAACCTCTTTGAGAATAGTTATCCTCTTAGACAGGGACTGAGCAATAAGGAGCTTCAATCTTTGTTTTTGTCATCTAGGTGTTGAGGTTTCCTCCATGACCACTGCAGCAGAGAGAGGTGGAAAATCAGGCATGGGCTTTTTACTGCCTCAGTCCACTGACCCACTTCACATTTCACTAAAAACCCCAGCACCTGACTCCTCTCAAGTGCAAGAACACTGAGAAGTACCATCTTCCACATGCCAGGATAGGGAGCAGAACCGGACATTGGTGAATATAGCAATGCTTTTCATAACAACCAAATTTCCATACAGAGGTTCCTAAACTGCCGCCTCTACTTCCTCAGCATTGAGTCACTGTCCATCCAGTCCACATCTTCTAAAATCTGGCTTTGATCACCATCAGTTCACTGAAATGCCTTTTTTTTTTTTTTTTTTAATCCAATTTCCTACAGTGGCTTCCTAGTTGTCCCTGTCACCATATTTTCTCTGTTATTACCTCCTTGGTGTTTCTGTAAAACTTGACCCGAACTTTTATCCTTGTCTTCCTGAATGCCCTTCTTTGTTTATATGACAACATTTGCAGCATTTTCTAATTTCTTCATGTCCTCTTCCAGGTACCCTTTCTCAGCCTCCCTCCCTAACTTCACTTCCTTTTCCTCCTGCTCAGTGTAGGGAGTCCAGGCAGCTCAACCCTGTCTGCTCTTTCTCTGTGCTCGCCCTTGGACTTCAGCCTTCAGATCTGAGCATGTAACTCTTCAATCAATCCATTCATCTCTTTCTCCAGATCCCAGACTACATTTAACTTTTAGTTAGAATACAATTGCAGCATTTAAATTAATGTAAACTCTTAGTCTCTCTGAAAAAGCAACCCTTCTCCTGACCTAAAATTTTTTGTTAATGGAACTGTATCAGTTAGAACAGTGTGATTACAAGTGACAGAATACCCCAACTCAACTGGCCTAGAAATGAGGAAATTTATGATCTTAAGTAATGAGAAGTGTAGGTGCTCCTCTCCACTCTGGCCTGCTCTGTGGGTCAGTTCTGGCTCCCGTGGACTCTTGGCAGAGAAGGTAGGTTTCAGTAACAACTCCAGTGACTACATTCAGACACAGCAGCTTCCAAAAGAGGGGTCATCTCTTTTTGTGTTTCTCTTTAAGAGTGAGGAAACCTTTAAAGGAAGTCTCCCTAACAATCTTCCCTTTGCTTCTTAAAGAAAATTTAATAACAGCTTTATTGAGCTATCCTATGCATACTATATACAATAATTCACCTATCTAAAGTACACAGTTCACTGGTTTATAGTACATTCACAGAACTGTGCAGCCACCAGTCACCACGGTCAATTTTTAAACATTTTCGTTGCCCCCAAAGAAATCCTGCATTCATTCCCCTCTAATTTACTTTCTGACAACCACTAATTTACTTTCTGTTTTAATGGATTTGTGGCTTCTGAACATTTTGTATAAATAGGCTTACATGATATGTGGTCTTTTGTGTCTGGCTTCTTTCACTTAGCATAATGTTTTGAGGCTTATCTGTATTATATCATGAATCAGTACTTCATCATTTTTATTGTTGAATAACACTCCATTGTATGGATATACCACATTTTGTTTACCCATTCTGCAGTTGATGGATATTTGGGTTTTGTTTTGTTTTTCCTCTTTTTGTCCCGAATTTTGCCATATGCTCATGCTTACTCCAATCACTGGCAAGAAAATGGAGCCACTTGGGTATCTTGGACAAATCAATACTCCCCCAACTCACCTCCAGGGCTGAGGGTAACTGAGTCCATTTTCTTTGAAGCAGTGGGTGAATATTAAACAAAATTGGAGGGAGGGGGAGCGATGGGGAATGTGGGAAAAAAACAAGGTCTGCTACAGGCAACAACCAATAATTTAGTCTTGAAACTGTGGCTTTTTCTTCTTCCTGACTAGAGATAACCAACTGGTAGCCAAGTTTTATATCTGATCTCTGCAGTTCCTCCTCTCCCCTTTCCCTAACCCGGCAATATACCCTTTGTTTCCCACTTCAAGCTCATATTACTTTTTATCTGTTTTTTTTTCTAACAGTCCCCTGCTTACCCCAGCCTTTCGGTCATGTCCTTTTTCCCCCCTCCAGTCCATTTTACACAAGTTTGTGCAAGCAATCTTTTCACAGCATGTATTTACTAGTAACAGTACCATAGCTCCTGTTTGAAAGTCTTCCACAGCTCCTTGCCTATAAGAAGCCAAGTCCAAATTCATTATTGACACATTTGAGGTCAGCTTCATCATAACTTTAATTATTTATTCTTTTCACTTGTAAATTTATTTTTCTGTTTATGAAAAATCCTACCTATTCTTGGAGACATCCCAAATAATAACAGGTAGCATTTATCAAGCTGCTATTATGTGCCGGCACCATTCTAACCCTTACTGCCATTATTCCATTGATTGCTCATGAGGAGTCTGTGAGATCCATACAAATATTTTTACCCCCGTTTTCAAGATGAGGAAGTTGAGGCTAAGTACTTTGCCCAAGATCACATAACCAGTAGGTGGTAGAGCTAGGACTCACATTCTGACAGTTTAATTCCCATGTGCTCCAAGAAATTATTTTTTATTTCTTAACTCTCATCTCCTCCCTGAAGCCTTCTCTGATACTATCTCTTTTTCTCCACCTGCTGCCCCCCCATCATTGATTGCCAACCTCTTCCTCCTTTGTGACCATATAGCGTTTTTTTTTATAACCCTCTTAACTCACTTCTCAGATGCTACTATAAGTTTTGTTAGAATGAAGAGAAAGGACTTAGCATTTATTGAATGCTTACCAGTTGTTACCTCCCTCTCTTGTCCCTACTGGATCATACACTGGAGGGCAGGTATTTGTGTTTGCATTTCGTGACACTCATCACAGCAAGCCATCGTGGGAATGGACGGATAGCCTGGCTGAGCTGAGCAATGGGAAGGCAAGAGATTTAAAGAATGATGGATTCTAGAGACACAGAGACCTGAGAGTGAAACTCTCCTCAATGCATCTGGTTGTAGGACCTGGGCTAAGTCACCTAACCATTCTGCTGTAGGCTGAATTACATCTGTCCCCACCCCCAAAATTCATATGTTGATGTCCTAACCCCCAGTATCTCAGAATATGACTGTACTTGGAGATAGGGCTTTTAAAGCTGTAACGAAGGTAAAATGTGGTCATGTGGATGGGCCCTAGTTCAGTGAGACTGGTGTTCTTGATTAGGACACAGACATAGAACAAAGACCAGGTAAAGACACTGAAGAAAGATGGCCACCCATGAGCCAAGGAGAGAAGCCCCTGGACAAACAACCCTGTTGCCACCTAATACACCCTCTGAGACTCAGTTGCCTCATCTGTACTCTCTGTACAATGAGGTTGCTGGAGGATTTAGTGGAATAAAATTCTTAGCATAGTGCCAGATACTCCCTGGTATAGCAACCTGCCAATGTCAATTTTACCCTTCTGTCTGTTACTCTAAGGTGATACCTCTGGGGACAGGCAGCGTCAGGGTTTGGAGGGGCTTAAGGCTAGAATCCTTGACAATTGGCAAATAAGCAGATTGAGATGAACCTTAGTAGCACAAATGGGAAGATTCCAAAATGAAGCACTGGGCAGACGGACATGGAGTAGGAGCCAGCAGAGTGGCTGTAGCAGTGTCTGCAAGGAACAGAAAGTTGGTATCAAACAGAATTAAACAATAAATAGGTTGTATTTGGACCTATCTGTGAGCAGCAGCTCAGGGCTGGATACAGGAGCTTGAAGGATGTGACAGACTTTTTCCCCCTTACTCTCTCAGTGGCTGGGTTCCTTCTATCCTGATTTGGTTCTTCCACAGACTTCACATTTGTAAGAGGTAAGCTCTTCAACTGGATCGCCATGGTTGGAAGATGTTTGCAGAGGCTCTAGACCTCTACTTCCTCTCAGTTCCAAAGACTAGGAGGGAAAAGTTGACACTTTTTTTAATCATTCAGTCCAGGGCCCTGGACTAGCTCTCCGTGAGATTGATTAGCTGAGTCACGTGCCCAGCTCTGTGGCTGGGGGTTATGGTAATCTGGTTGGTATAGGGCTGGGTCACCTATGCCTTGACTGAGCCTGAACCACCAAAGAAGGTTTGAGGGAAAGACAGTGACCATAGCTGCTCTGAACAGATGACCACCATGCCCATGTACATGGAGAGGTAGCTTTTAACAATAAAACCAAACCCTGCACTCTCTCTCTCTGTACTTTCCTCCCTCTCCCTTCCTTTGCTTCCGGTTCCTCTTCCTCCTTTCCTCTCCTTTTTTTTTCTCCCTCCTATTCCTACTCCTTAAAGTAGATTTCTGACTCCCAGTACATTTTTGTGTTGATGTAATGCACGTCCGTTTGGTGATCTGATCACTGGCTTCCGAGGTGGTCAGTTTGCAGGCTGCTGCAAGACTGAATGGGGCAGAGCCCTTCGGGAAAGTGGTGGGGTCAAGTTTAATCAAGTTAACCCTTCTGGTATACAAGGGCTTAATTGCCTTCTGGAATCTGTGTTCCAGCATTTGCAAGCCTCAGGCTTGAGAGGACTCTATTCCAGGTGTCACCATCACGTGTGACATACCAAAGAGATACAACAATAACAATGGCTAACGTTAAAAGAACACTTACTATGTGCCAGGCACTGTGATGAGCACTGTACATGCTTCAATTTCACTGGGGTCCAGAGAGGATAAGCAACTTGTCCAGTGTGCCATTGGCGGACAGTGGCAGAGCCAGAGTTCAAACAGGGTCTGCCTGACTGCACACCCCTTACTCTTCACCTCTCAGCCCCTCCACGCCACCTCCACAGTTGGCAGGCCTGGTTGGACCGCAGTCTGCAAGCAATTAGCAAAAGCAGTTCTCCAGCAAATCCAAGAAACAATCCAATCTGGAAAAGGGGAGGGGAAAGCCATCTTCAAAGAGAAGCTTTTTCCTCCCCAGCTGGTTGAGGGGAGCAGTTTGCCACAGGCTGCTGAGGGCAAGGAAGGGGCGGAATGCTCACTGAATGTTCATTCTCCCAGTTGTTTTTCTATGACACTGAGCTCACACTCCAGGGAAAATGCAGGGCCTGAACTGAAATGTCTTCCAAAGCGATTCAGCCTGGGCTTTGAAAGACACTTTGTTGTGAAAATCTTTGCTGTCCTGACTCTCCCTGGGCTGAGGGTGCCTGATAAAATACAGGATAACCAGCTCAGTTTGAATTTCAGATAAACGACAAATATTGTTTCAGTATAAATATGTTCCATGCAATATTTGGGACATACTTATACTAAAATGTTATTTGTTGTTTATCTGAAATTCACATCAAACCAAGCATCCTGTATTTTTATTCACTAAATCTGGCAACTCTGCCTGGTTTTCAAGAAGAAGCCCAAGCCCTCCTGCCTTGCTGCCCAACCAGACTCCAACCAGTTTTATCATTCTCGTGAAGGAAGCAGAGTCTGAAGATGCATTCTGGACATTGCACGCTTATTCCTACTCTATCTCGTTCCTTTAAGAAAACTTAAAAAAAATGATATGAGCTTTGTAAATAATAATAACAATGTTAATAATAATCCCTTCAGGATCTGGAAAATGTCCTGAGGGTTTGGCGGAAATCGACTTTCCACTAAAGTTCCTGGAAATGGGTCAGTGCGACTTGTGTTTAATGCAAAGCAGCAAGCCCCATTGCCGCGGTGTCCGTGAGATAATCTCACAGAGGAGGTGGGAGAGGGCCCTGACCTCCCTGGAGTGGAGACCTCTCCCTGGGGATTAGGGTTGAATTCCCTGAGCTCCTCAGGACCAAGGGACAGGACAGGGTGCAGGGCAGGAAAACAAGCAGAATGAGAAGGAAAAGAGGACAGGAGGGAGAGGATTCGGTGCAAATCCAACATCATTTTCTCCCTTGCTGTGTGCCCTGCTTCCCTCTCAGTTATGAGTCTGAGAGCGCATTCTTGGCATTGACACTCTCCTACTTGGACCCTTCTCTTTGCTTGGCTCCTGGCACAGTGAACTTGGCCATGTGCTGCAGTAATGGGCCATCCTGGGGAGGGCCCCATCGAATCAGCAGCAGGCCGGCTGTCAGAAGAGCCTCTTCAAAAGGGAGGACACCCTGGGAGGGAGAGTATTTGCCAAGCAACTAAGTGTCCCCATGTTTCCAGGTGTTTAGTATATGTTTGTGGGTGTGCGCAGCAGGGAATACAAGACCCTATTGTGTTCTTCACTCAAGCTGGCTGAGGGCCTGGCAGCCAGAGTGGGTCACCATTCACTACAACTCAACACGTTTTTATTGAACTTTTAAGTCCAACGCCCTCTGCTTTGCTTATAGGAAATATGAAGATAAGACTGATCCCTTCTCTTAAGGGATTTCAAATCCAATAGGAGATTAGGTGAAAAGACAGCCACATAATGTGCAGAGCAGGGAGAGTATCCTCAGAGGGGTAAAAGCCAAATTTTGGAGGTATTCAAGAAAGAGTGAAAACATT
Source organism: Macrotus californicus (assembly GCA_007922815.1). Taxonomy (NCBI): domain Eukaryota; kingdom Metazoa; phylum Chordata; class Mammalia; order Chiroptera; family Phyllostomidae; genus Macrotus; species Macrotus californicus. Next base: position 29,597 of record VMDR010004517.1, read on the forward strand.
TGCTTGGAGGAGTAATCAGAGATGTAATAGAGGAGGTGGCATTCAAGATGAAACTTGCAGAACGGGTGAGATTTTGTTGAGGACATATTAGGCAATTGGTGTCTTATTGTATTTGACATGGAAATAAATCCATCCCTAACACAGATCCAATATGAATTTCGCTGATGGTAAGCATGGTCACACCGGGGGAAGTACCCAAAACAGCCCAACATGACCAGTTTTACTATTAATACAATGCTTCCTCATCTTGGAGTAGCCTCGGTTTTATCAACGACTGCATGGACCGCTAAAACGAAACACCAAGCCCGGTGTCAGATATTGTGTCCTGTGGTTTACATGTGACATCTTACTCAATTGAAGTGAATGGCGGCTTTCTGGAGAATGTAATCATCTCAGTTGAAAGATTAACAATATAGAAGAGTCAGCTTATACAAGTTCATAAAGCAGTTAGCCCACCATTTTTCTCTCAGTTTTTTTCATTGATATATACTGTTTGTCAATGTGTAGATTCAGTAGAAATGATTAATATGGACTAATAATCACTGACTTTTTTCCTACATTGTGAAAGTATTCACAGGTAGAATCCTATTGCAATGAATTTTCCTAAAAGGCATTTTTGGACTCGAGCTCTTGTTATCACTGTGGGCTGCTCTGTATGTTAATATAGCATAATTACTTAATGAAGAAATTACGGGTAATACGTTTTCGGGAGTCTCTGATTAATATTTGTTGATCTACTTAGAATTTTTTTGATCTTTAAGTAACTACTACCTCTTTAGAAATTTTTGACCTTTAAGTAGTGTATTCATGTGATTCTTGCTACTGAACACCTGTATTGTGTTAAATACTTAACTAGATATGGCAAAATTTCTAAACTATTTTATGGAAACTGGTATAACATTGTTTGAAAATGGCTGGCTTTTGCTTAATTGTGCCATAAAGTTCTGGAGAAGAAAAGGCCTTGGCTCCTTTAAGAAAGAGGTGGTGGGCTTGGCAGCTTGTGAATTCGGCTGGCACAGTCCTTGGCATGGAGCGACTTTCCAAGTCAAGGAAGTCTTAATAAAGGCGGAAGAGGTAGAACTCTGAGCTGACTTTATGAGGGCCTAAGCAACCATTTCCTGATTTAAATGAAAAGGGATCACAGGAAACACTATTACATAGGTTTTGATGGTGTAGCTTTCTTTTTGGCGAATCTTTAAGGGATTGAAAAACTTTTTTTAACCTATCAGCAAAAGGAAGTGATATCCCTGAAAGTTGCCCTCTGGCTATAAAGAGGATGCGAGGGGAGTAACTAGGTAACTGGCTGCCTTCTCTTAAAACGGCTCAGCACAGATGCTGGGCAGAGTGGTATAAGTGTGCACTCCACGAACAGCTGGGCAAGTTACTTCCCACTTCAATTTCCCCTTCCAGTAAATGCATTATGCTGTTATTTTATAGGACTGATATGAAAATTCATTTATTCAACTAATACAGTAAGTATTAAGCACTTTCACATGCCAGCCCTCTGCAAAACAAAGGCAGTCCCAGCCTCGAGAGAGTGATAAATGAGGGTGTTTGCAGACTCACACACAAGGAGTCAGTACATGCCATGAGGAAGGCTTTTGTCCCAATTATGAGAAGCTCAAGCTTCTGAAAATACCCATCTCCCAGGCTTCTTTTGGAAGGACACCTCCATCTGAAGCACGGATTAGTAGAGTGCTACTTAGAAGTCCTAAAGTTTCGGTTGGCTCCCAAAATGAGCTTTCCTTAGGCTCATTCTGAAAGTAAAATGGAGTTGGGCAAAGTGGTCACTGATAAAGGTTTATGAGGGGAAAATCTGCAAGTTATATTTCTAAGGTTGGAATTCTTTATTTTTTTTAATTTCCTATGTTGATACACTTGCTGTGTGTACAAATATGTCCGTAGTTAACAGGTAGTTAAGTCATGTATGTGGATACTTTAACAAAGAGGTTTTTTTGTTGTTCTTTCCTTGCCTTTCATCTCTTTCTTTCGTCTCTTTTCTTTCTTCCTTTCTTCTTTCTTCCTTTCTTTCTTCCTTTCTTCTTTCTTTCTCTCTTTCTCTCTTTCTCTCTCTCGTTCTCTCTTTCTCTCTTTCTTTCTTTCTTTCTTTCTTTCTTTTTTTCTCTCTTTCTTTCTTTCTTTCTTTCTTTTTTTCTTTCTTTCTTTCTTCTTTCATCTCCCCCTTTTCCTTCCTCTCTCCCTCCCTTCTCCCCTTCCTTCCTTAATACAAAAAGCATCAAAAAATAGATCTTGTACTTTGAAAACCCAACTACTTTATCTACAAAGGATCTGTCATAACTAAGACTCCTCTAACTACTACAGAAATGGCTGTCATGGGCCTATCACAAATTAACCAACACCTGTCAATCAACAGATAATGTCTGCAGTGTTGCAATATCTGTGATGATAATATTTATATACTTGCTATCTTATTGTACTGCATAAAACACATTATTTCCTCTTAAATATTGGTGTCCAAAGCTAACTTGAAACCACAGAAAAGATCTAAAACAATATTTCTTGCACGTACGGGCTACAAAACGGTGCAGAGGACAATGCTTTCTGTGCACTGCAACTTTAGCTGCCAAATAGCATAAACCAGACTGCATTTTTAATATCTATCAATGAACAAATTGATCAGTCAACAAACAGCTATTGAGTATGTGCTTTGAGTAAGAATCTATGTGGATCTTGAGGGAGTTATACTCCCAAATTTAAGTAAACAAATATTAGACAGGATATTTCCCTTTGGGAACCATGAGGTTGAGGAGATGACAAAAATTTAATTAACAATTCAAAGCCAAGTGACAGATGTTTCCCTGAAAAATGCCAAAGGGGAGACTATAGGGAAGGCTTTGTGAGGAAAGTTGTTTTCAAACACAGGTAGGGTTACATAATTCATTTTCTAAAACTTTTTAATGACAAATGGGACAAATGTCTTTCTAGCAACTTCAACTGCCATGTGGTACAAAACAAACTACATTTCTTGTATTTATCAGCTAACAGATTCATCAGTCAACAAACATTCCTTGGGTATGTGCTTTGTAGAAGAAGCAAGGCTGGATCTTTTAGATTTGTCTTTTTTTTTTTTTTTAATTTTGGAACTTAATGAATTTTAGATCATATGTGTTGAGTGTCTGAGGACAGATTTTCAGCCTCTGTAATATTCTGGGAGAAGCTGAGCTCAACTTCTAGAAGCCTCAGAGACTCTGCATTTGGCATCCCCCGTGGCTGGGTTTGAAAGCCTGAAGTATAAGGCTCGTGACATTCTGAGGAGCCCTTTTCCACTGATGGGAACTTTGCTTCTGAGTAAAAGGGAAGTGAAGGCTAGGAGGCCCATGAATCTTCAAGGATCCCTACCTTAAGCTTTAAAGTAAGCCAAGTCTCCTGCATCAGACAGTAGGGTTACTTTGGTTTAGAAAGAACATGTGTACCTGCTGTCTCCCAAAGTGAAAATATGAACTTGCTTCTTGTTCATTTCCAGGTCCACTGGACCCAAAGAGTTTTGGCTCACTAGGCAGAACAGATTATTGGGCATGTTGTGGAGCCACCACGTTTTATGAGGCTGGGAGTGGGTTACACAAAGTGCCACAGAGTGAGAAATATTTGGATGTTTAGAAATATTTTTCTGCTTAAAGCTCTGAGATTGCAAGGTTTTTCTTAGCCCTGTGGAATTCCTCTAGCTGCCTGGGGATTTCTAGGTTTCTAAGAAGCTTGAGGTGGTTGTTAACCTAATACACAGTTAAAGGGAGCCAAGACAGCTTTCCTATGCCAGCTGTGTGGTAGGATGTCTTCTTAAAAGGCTCTTAAAAATCAGGCATGTAAGGGAATCCTTCTTTCCTGAACTGGGGCCTCTGAAATTGGGTCAATGGTTCTCATCCTCATCTCCCTGCTTGCTTTGCTGAAGTGCAGTGTAGGCAAATAAATATCAATGAATTGCTTAATGATTTTCATAAGGCTGTATATTTTCAAGGCCAGGGGCTCTCCTGAAATGTTTGATCTACTCCATATGAATCTGTTTTCCAAATGGCCAGCACATGTCGAGGCCTGCCGTCCTCTGGGTGACAGGAAGGCGTCTTTGATGGGTGAACCGCAGGGTAACTGAACTCTTTTCAAGTCCCTTTCAAAAGTTCCTTTGTCCCGCTGTGGATCTCGCCACTTGGACCAGATCGGCAGAAGATTGCTCTTGGCGAAGGGTTCTCGTTCATTCTCCCTCTGATCCGGGTTTGGTTTCTGGGTAACGCCATCTGTAGTCTGGTGTCCCAAAGGTTAAAGTGTAAGCACCAGTCTGTTATGAGACGATTACCCCAACTCTAGATGGGCCGCTCATTCTTTTCCAGGACTTTCTCCGCAACTCACACCTGGATGAATTTCCTTAAAGCCGAATGAAGTTGTCATCGTGCTGAACCATCTTGGGAAGGACTGGTCTTGCTAAAACTTCTTGGCAGCTGCCCGGTGCTGTTTTCAGGAGGATATTAGTGCTTTGGAAGTGGCCTTCCACGTTCTATAGTGTTGTGTATCCTTCTCCTAGGCTGGGTAGAAATATTTAGTCATTAACTTCCTTGACATTTCGCACATACATAGTAAAGTGGTCATTTGGTTTGGCTTGCTTCTGCAGATTTTGGTACATATCCAAGCTCAGTGAGTGAAACATACATGGATATCATCAAGTTGAGCCGGCAAGTTGGAGAAGTAAAGGAAGATGAAAAAGGCAGTTCTGGTAGCAGCCAGCGTGTGGTCACCAAAGACCAAAGTGTTACATTTGGGTTTTTTTTTCTACAAAAATGACATTGGTTGTAAAGGAGGCTTAGTTTTAATCCAAAATGCAACAACTATTTATAAAAACATAAAATATGCGATAAAGCAAGATTTGAGGAAATGGAAACATCTTTCCCTCTTTGTTCTGATTTCAATGTTAAAAAAATATTTTTATCACTAATATTATCATCATTAGACACTGCTTAACTCTGGATTTACTATGTAGTTCCAAGATAACATTTGTTTTTTCTTAGTTACTATAATTCTGGGTGTCCAAAAGCCTCAGCCCCTTACTTATTTACACACCGTGTACACTGCTGGGAGCTTCGGGCTAGTTCAGTAAACATTGTATTCCAGTGGCGACTCTGACAGGCCCAGCTTAGGCTTCAAAAGTCCGTAGTTCTCTCTCTCTCTCTCTCTCTCTCTCTCTCTCTCTCTCTCTCTCTCTCTCTCTTTGTCTCTCTCCCTGCTGATATTAACTGAAATCCTGTGGCAGCAAAAGCTGTTTTTCAGACTGATACCCGGCTCTGGTAACTAGTTATTGACTCCGCATGCAAGAGGGCCTTGCTAGTTTCAGATAAACCTTCAACCACAGTTTCTGTTTTGATTAATTGAATTATCCTCCACACAACCACCTAGTCCAGGAAGCTGGGAGTCAATCATAGACTCCCATCTCCCCATTGCAGCCCTTCTCACACATGCAGTCCATCTCCGGCGTCTGCCAGTCTCCCCTCTAATCATTGCTGAACCCCTGCTCCGCTCAGCCTTCGCCATGAGGGCTTTCCTCCAGTCGCAGGTGTCTGGGTCTGGAACCTGGAGTTGCTCGTTCCCTTTGCCTCCATTCTCTTTGCTCTTTTATTTCCTCCCCCCCCCCTCCTTTGTTACACAAAGTCAGATTGTTTTTACCTGAATTAAATTTAATAATTAATAGGTCACAGAGCTATGATTCAAACTAGTTGGCAGCATTTTTTTAAAAGGACGAACTGAATTTTACTGAATGTTTTCCACTATCTAGTATAATATGTCAGTGTGATAAATTACATGGTTGATTTTCTAATGTTAAACAATCCTTGCATGCCATGAAAGATAGATATGGTGTTTTTATGCATACTCACTTTGGATTTCTTGCTGATGTTTATTTAGAATTTTTGCATCATTGTCCTTATGTGGGACTGATTCTTGTTCTCTGCTTGTCTGGCTTTGAATCAGGGTTATAATGGCTTTATGAAATACGGTAGGGAGCTTCTCTCATTTTCTATTCCCTGTGATAGTTATTTGTTACTGGTTATTATTTCTTGCTTGAATTTTTGGAATAAAATCGCCTACAAAGTCTTCTGGAGCTAGAACTGTTTGTGGTATATTTAAAACTATTGAGTTAATTCCCCACCCCACCCCTTACTGGTTATTCAGTGTCAATTTCTTCTCCAACTAATTTCTGTAATTTTTGCTTTCTAAAAATTTTCTAGTGTGCCTAAGGTTTCAATTATATTGACCTACATTTGTTCATGTGATTCTCTTATGACTTTTAAATATTTACTTTTTCTGTTTCAATGTCCCTTTTCATATCTAGTACTGCTTATTTCTGCCTCTTAAAAAAATCAATCATGCCAAGAGTTTGCCTATTTAATTACTTCTTCGGAACAACAAGCTTTTCATTTTGTTGATCAGATGAGTAACCATTCATTCCTGACACCACCAAAAGAGTAACTTTTTGGAAACTGAAATCTGCTTTTCAGATCCCACGGCCACCTCCCAGTGGGACCTCCTGACTACTACAGGGGTTCACCCCCACATGAGGCCTCCCCTCCAGCAGTGTCAGACCCCTTCTGGGTCCAGCTATGCCACCTCATTTCATCCTCGGTGCCTTTGTGCAGATTTTCTTTTTTCTTCCATTACCCACTTGGTCAAAGTCTTTAAATTCCAGCTCAGAGTTTCTTCCTTTCCAGCTTTTCCTGACTGTCTCTCTCTCTAGGCAATCACTTCTTCCTCTGCACTGTTTTTGGGCCTTATACATATTTCCTTATTTTTCCATCTAGCATCATGTTTTGTTTCTTTGTCTGCTACCACTTCTGGACCAGGAGACCCTGGAGAGCAGATGCCATCCGTTTTTCTTCTTTATTTCTAGCACGTTTAGCTTATTTCTCCTATTCCATATCTTTGTCAAACAAGAAAGGTGAAAAAGAGAGAGAGAAAAAAATGACACCATGTCTTTTCCCTCTATTGTCGGGGAGGTCAGCATCCAACCCCTTTAAGATGCTAACTAAATTAGCGTCCATCTTCCTGCTTTGTCAGGATGCACTGAGCACTGAAGCACCTATTTGCTAACATCTTGAAATGTCCACCTTTTCAAGCCAACATTTTCCTGTTGTAATGTCCAAGCTATTTTATGTCTGGACATTGCAATGCATTTCAAATTCCAGACCAGATTTTAATCAGGCTATATAATGTTTTCCTCACAGAGAGTTTATTTATAAATATATGTACTATTTAATTAAGAGGCATGATAACATTTCATGACAAACACTACTATCTTCATATTTAGGCAAAACATTGCATGTAGGTAATTCAAGGAAACTTCTATTTTAGCTCATAATTTTTCTCATCCATAAATTTATACTTTATAACAGTCAACCTAGATATGAATACATAAAATAAGATGCTATTGAAAAAAGGCAGCTGAGCCCCGACTGGTGTGGCTCAGTTGGTTAGGCGTAGTTCTGCAAAGCTAAAGTTTGCCAGCTCCATCCCGGAGAGGGCACATGCCCGGGTTGTGGGTGTGTCCCCAGTCAGGGTGTGTACGAGAGGCTACCAATCGACTTTTCTCTCTCGCTTCGATGTTTCTCCCTCCCTTCCCCTTTCTCTAAAAGTAAATAAATAAAATCTTAAAAAAAAAAGAAAAAAGGCAGTTGGAGATTACTCTGTAAAGTACATGATTTTCTAATTACTATGCTGTATCTCTGAAACTAATACAGAATAATACTGACTGTAAAATGTAATTGAAAAATAAAATAAAAAATATATATATATATATATATACATATAAAAAGAAAGAAAATAGACTGTTGAGTGGTTCTTAAACATGGAAGTTAAGAAACCTAGATTTGAATCCCTGTTCTACCACTTACCCATCAAATAGGATTTTAATCAGGTTAAGTTTCATCAGGAAAATAGTGATAATGTTATCTGGCCCGCCAGGTTCTCGTGAGGGTTAAATCATATAATTTTGGACCAATACCATGCACAGTTCCAGGAATGTAGGGATACTCACTAAATTTTAATTTAACTTACATGATAAGAAATCACAAATGTCCCTGCTGTGCAAATGTTAATTTCACATTGACAACACTTTCATGGGGGCATTTGAAGACAGCCTAATTAAAGAAAATCCCACTCTCCTTGAGGCTCTGTTTGCTTTCTGAACTTGTTGGCCTACAGTAAGACCCTTTGCTAATCCATTTTATCTTCACTGTTTTACTCAAAGGACAATTAATCAGACTCTGAGACTTGGGAATCTTGAGTTCCATTTTGAGCATGCACAGTCTGGTGATTTCAGACAATCAGTGGAATGACATTCCTTTGTGAACATTTCTTACTTTGCCCCAAGGCAAAGGATGAGTCCTATTCCTCTTTTCTGCCTGCTCAGCATTAACTTGGCAATGCTTGTTACTCTAAATCAGGGCATCGATGTTTTCATTCACAAGAAAAATCCAATTCATATAATATTTTTATCTATCTGTGAACTGTGGGGGAAAGGCAGGTAACCAAGCCCAAATGTTCCACTGAAAGCATTTGCCATGTCCCTTTAAAGTAATAATCTCTCTGCAAGGCCAGCAGCTCTTTCGCCGACACCTCATTTTGCTGTTGGAAAGAAAACGTTTTCTGTGTTCTCTGTCTCCACCTGAACTGCTCTGTAATTCAAAGTCACTTTGTTTCTGCAAATCACGCTAGGCAGCTACGTGCACATTACCCATGCACTACGCTGTCTAAATCAGGGGTGGAGGAAAAGTCCCTCTGGGAAGTGTGAATAGCCAGCAGCTGCGTTTGGCCTGGCCAGCTGAATTTCAGCCGGCTCGTTGGCCCACCCCCAAGACTGATAAAGCCTTTGCTAAGCTTGAGATTTCCCCAGCATTTGTGAACAAAATGGAAAGACTGCTTTCTGCCTCTCCGTGTTCTCTGGGCCTGTTAACTTGTTTGGGGCAGAAAGAAAGTGAGTGAGAACCGCACCCAGTCGGGGTCCACGCGTGTCCAGCTTGCCTTAACTTGTCCAGCAAACGCTGACCTATACTGCAATGGCACACCGCAGATCTGAGTTGGACATAACTGCCTAGGGAGCTGCCCGCCCCTCCTCTACCTTCTTCTCCGCCCAGAGGGCAGCCAGATCTGCACACCAAGTTCTCTCTCGTTAGCCTGATGGCACAACAGGGGCGAGGCTGGGGGTGTCAAGACCCCCACAGCAGGCACCTCAGTGCCACCCCACACTCTATTCCCTCCAGGGAGTGAAGTAGTAACCGGGAGGGTGCAGAAAAGTCCATCTCTCTTGGGTTTATTCAATTATTTCCTTCCAGCCATTGTTTTTGGAATGCTTTGCTGCGTTTCTTTAAAGTGGGCAGATGGCAGGATACTGGAGGTGTAAAACAGCTACAGAAAACAAGATGATTGAAACAGAAGGAATATGTATAAACCCTGCTGGATCATTCTGATATTAATCAGGCTTTTATTTTTTTGTTTGCTTGTTTCTTTTCCAGGATGTTTGAAGTTTTCATGCCCCCCACCCTGTTACATGGAGGACACAATGTAATTATGGGCCACTTCCGGGGCTCTGGCTGAGAAAACTGGTGTCAGTTTTTGCATTCAGCATATTTTGAGGATGGGCCCAACTGAAAGGCTTTAGAGCAAGACCTTTCACTTACAGTAGATGGAGGAAAGCAAAAATACAATTCCTGCAGAGGAGAGCCGAAGCTGGGTAGTCAGGGACGGTGCCATCCAAAGTACAGGAACCGTGCCTAAAAGAGATAATTTCAAGTTGAGCTGTGGTTTACCGCAGTGTCCTCGTGATCGGTTGAGTGGTCAGATGTCAGGGGTGACTGAGAATAAGTTCATTTTCCCACAGTGAAAGAAAGAAAAAAATAACACCGAAAAAAACAGCTTTGCCCATATGAAACAAGTATTTGCACATTTCAGAGCTTGGCTGGAGCAGGCTTGAAAATGTATCATAATCCATGTGACTTTTGTGAAGAAAGCTGAAGAAGAAACAACAGTTATTGCTTTGATTAGCATAACATTTTGCCCAACCTCCCCCCCCCCCCCACCGCCCTTTCTTCCCCTAATGATCACAAATCAGCTTTCACGGTGGGATTGCTCTGCCTCGTTGTTGGTTCACTTTGAAAGAGCTTCCGAGAGTTATGCGTTTATGCATCGTGCTGCTGACGGAGGAGAGGATGAGTCACAGGGTGATCTCAAGTGAAGGGTTTGGGGATCATGCTCTGTGAGCTGAGGGGCAGAGCACCGACCCAGGGTTTCTGGACCTTCCTCCTTCGGCCTGCAGTCCAGCCTGGGCAGTGGCAGAGCTTTTTCCTGCTCCATGTGTGTGGGAGGACTCTGGGATTCACAGGGGAAAAGTGTCATCTGCAATGGGAAAATGGCTTCACCACAAATTCATCCTGTGTTTCCCTAGTTATGTTATTGTGTGTGTGAGTTTTTTTCTCCTTTTCAAATACTATTCTCTTTTATGATCTCATATCCTAAAATGTCTCCTTTCTGATTTAGTGACAGGAATTTCATGGTTTACCACCCAGAAGAGGGTGCTTTCTTCCATCACGTAGGCCAGAAAAGCACTGAAAATCTCAAAGGTGAACACCCAGAGCATCGAATCCCTGATTGGAAGATCAAAGGCTTGATTTGGAAATCACACGTCAGGTGGGGCCCACTCCAGATCCCACCGTCCTGGTGCCTTTTCTTTCTCTTTTTAAACATTTTTTCATAATCATGTGTCCTGATCTGATCTCCCCAATCTCACTGAGCCTGCAGCACCTTGAGTGATTCAGTGGCTGTAAAATTCCCCGCCGACTGTTTTGGCTGGGATTGCAACCCACATATGGGAGAATTAAGCTCAAACATCACAGAGCTAATAGCGTGCCTCTGCAGTGGTAACCGACCAGTAGAAAAAAGTGACATCATGGCTCTTCCAGGACTTCAGGTCTGCAGTGCAAGGAGGCTTCCCCTCTGTACATCAGAGTTGGAACCTGGATTTCAGACAAAAACAACTCTCCCTTCCCATAAATATCTGCTCTGGGGCTCAAAAATATTCTAAGTGCAACAGCTCAGAAATGGTTTCTTTCCTTGGAGACCCATCTGATTTTCCAAATCCAATCACAAACTTTTTAATAGCACGTCATGAACCTCTCAGCTCATTATTTCTCTTCAAAGTCCTCCAGTTTGCCAGCTGAGAGCCTGTGAAGTGTTGTTTGATGATGTGCTGCGCCATAAATAAACACGTAGGACATGCTAAAATCCATCCTTCACTACTTCTGGCTTTCCCACCAGGAATCCTGCCATATCATCAGGGACGTAGAATTTGCAGCAGTTGCTTTGAATTGAGGGTGGTGTTTCCACCCCCCCCCTTTAATGTGTCCAGTGTGTAATGTAGGTAATATAACAGATTTTTTCATGTTTTTATAAATCCCATCTTCCCCTTCTTCCCCCTACCCCTCTCAGGGTTAGGATACTGGAAGCAAAGACAGTAGGAATATAGATGAACTCTCTAAAGTAGCAATGACAGCTTAAACCATTCCCTACGGCAGAAAATCGGGCATTGGATAATTTACCACGTCTCTGACACCAAGGGTACCCCTAATGTTTTTAAGTTGTGAGCAGACAACCGTTTACACGTGTAACCAGCCATGAAGTTTAGGGTACAGCACGGAGGCTGCCTCTGTAATCAAATAAAGCTCGCACAAGCTAATCTGATGTGTGTTTTGACCAATTCTGATTTTACTTTATGGTAATTAGGCAGAAATGATAAGCAGTTGATCCAAATAACTGTCTTTTCTATTGTTTTGTTGCAAATTATGGTGGGATTGAGATGGTTTGGGGGCAGGGGTGTAAGAGCACCTCAATCATATTTTTTCCTGAAGATTTTATTTATTTATTTTTTAGAGAGAGTGGAAGGGAGGGAGAAAGAGGGGGAGAGAGACATCAATGTGAGAGAGAAACATCGATTGGTTGCCTCTTGCATGTGCCCTGACGGGGGACCAAACTGGCAACCCAGGTATGTGCCCTGACTGGAAATTGAACTGGTGACCTTTTGCTTTGGGCGTCAATACCCAACCAACTGAGCCACACCAATCAGGGCTCAGTCTTACTCTTAATTATCCTCCTTTCCCTGCACTCACTGGGGGAGATATATGCAGAGAGAACAATGGCCTGAAAAACACTTGAAATTAATGCCTGGGGCTTTGGACACAAAGCCCACTGCATGGCCCAGGAAAGCATCACCAGGAAAATTATTAAGTATAAAGTATGTTAAAGCTTGGTACATAATAAGAGTATTAACATTCTCCAGAGGAACAGAACCAATAGGATTTATAAGTACATACATTTATATATTTTTACAGAAATTTTTAATAGGAATAAATGTATTTATTATAGGAATTTATTTATATTGGATTTATTATAGGAATTTATTTATATTGGATTTATTATAGGAATTTATTTATATTGGATTTATTATAGGAATTGGCTCACATGGCTATGGAGGCCAAGAAGTCCCACAATGTGCCATCTGTAAGTTGGAGAACCAAGAAAGGCAGTGGTGTAATTCAGTCTGGGTCCAAAGGCCTGAGAATTGGGTGAGGGGAGAAGGGGGGATAGTGTGAATCCTGGTCTGAACCTGAAAGCCTGAGAATCGCTGACATCAGCGGGCAGGAGAGTGTGAGTGTCTCAGCTCAAGCAGAGAGAGCACATTTACTCTTTTATTCTATTCAGGCCATCAACAGATTGGATGATGCCCATCTGTATCAGTGAGGGTGATCTTTTCTTCGTCTACTAATTCAAATGTTAGTTTCTTCCAGAAACATCTTCATAGACACACCCAGAAATATAATGTCTTGCCAACTATCCGGGCATCCTTATGGGTCGAGTTGACCTATAAAATTAAGCATCACAATAAGTTCTTGTGGTGGACAGAATTTCGGGCTCCCCGAACATGTTTACATCTTAATCCCTGGACCCGAGAGTATATTATGTTACGGACAAGGAGGATTTAAAGTTGCAGGTGGAATTAAGATTACTAATCAGATGACCTTAACATAAGAAGATTACCCTGGTTCTGTGTGTGGGCCCAATATAATCACAAGTTCTTTAAATGTGGAAGATGGAGACAGGAGACTCATTGTCTGAGTGATGCAATAAGAGAAGGCTCAGCCTGTCTGTGCTGACTTTGTAAATGGAAGGGACCACTAGGCAAGGAATGCAGGCAGCTTCTAGAAGCTGCAAAAGGCAAGACAGCAGATTTTCACTTAAAGCCTCAAGAAAGAAACACAGCCCTACTGACACCTTGAGGAGAGCCCAGTAAGACCCATTTCTGACCTCTGACCTCTAGAACTCTAAGATAATGCATTGGTGTTGTTTTTAAGCCATTAATTTTGTGGCACCTTTTTTCTTTTTCTTTTTTACAGCAGCCATAGGAAACTATTACATTACTTAATAAATGTTAGCTGCTGGTTTAATCTTTTTCTTTATCAAGTGATATCCCTTTGTGATTAGTGAGTTCAAAGAGATCCACATCACATTTATGTACCTAGTGTCTCAGTCTGGATTTAGTATCACTTTAACATCTGTCTTGTAGTCTCAAAACAAATGCTACTGAACGTAAAGAGCAGTTAAGAACACAAGTTCTTATTGTAATGTTGTCTGACTGCAAGCAACAGAAACTGATTCTATCTAACTTAAGCAGGAAAAGAATTTGTTGGCAAGATATTGGGGTGGTTTCCAGAATTAACTGGAAATCTGAAGGATCAGACTTAGAAAATTAGTGGGAGCTGAAAAGGATCACAAATCAGGCCACAGAGCCAAGACCAAGACTGGTTGGGTCCAGAGGCTTCCCCTGGACCCTCAGTACCAGTAATAGAGGACCTAAATGCTACCACTGAGACTGTAAGTATAATTTTAACTCTATCTTTGTGCTACTTACTCAAGATCCCAAGTTCTGGGCAAAGATGTCCATTGGGATCATGCAGCTCTGACAGAGGCAGGTCAGCCCCTTTGGCTTTCATAGTGGTTGGCAATGCCCCACCTGCCACCAAGACATGTGCAAAGGAGGGTTCTCCCAAATAAGATGCTGGGACCCAGATAACTCCTCAAATGGCAAATGTTCATTGCACTTATCCTCTGCCAGTATCGTAGCCCCTTCGGGCTGCTATAATAGAATACTACAGACTCAGTGGCTTAAAAACAATAGAAATTTATTTCTCAGAGTTCTGGAGGCTGGCAAGTCCAAGATCACGATGTTGGCAGATCCACTGTGTGGTGAAGAGCTGCTTCCTGGTTCATAGATGGTAGTCTTTTCTGTCTTCACAGAGCAGGAAGGGAAAGGGAGCTCTTGGGTTTCTTATATAAGGGGAGCAATTTGATTTAACAATTCCATATTCATGACTTAATCATCTCACAAAGGCCTCACCTCTAAATGCCGTCACACTGGGGATTACATTTCAATATATGAATGTGAGGGGGGCATTAATATTTAATCTGCAGCACTGAGCTTCAGTTTTCTTGTCCATACAATGGGGATGAGACTATCTACTTATTCCATTTCACCCCAAATGCAAAGTTCCTTCCAACTTTGGAGAACTATGGGAAGTTTCCTGAGCATGAGCACACACCTTGACACCTCTGCTGAAATTTTACCCCTCCTTACCTGTCTTGCAACCTTCTACTCATTCTTCAATATCTAGTGTGCCAGTCCTGGGCCTGTTCTCCTTAGATCCATTTTTTTTTTTCTTCCACTGCTCTGCTCTGTATTTAGAAGGAACTGATTCTTACAGGCTGTGTTTTCTAGGCGTCTGGCTGAGTTGGGCCAGTGGGAGGCAGTAGCAGAAGATATTCAAACAGGAAGAAGAGAGAAACCTAGTATTTCTCTTGTTCCTTGAGAAGCATCTTCGCTCCGGCTGTGTTTTTTCCATTGTTCCCCTCTTTCTGGAAGGCTTGCCTTGGTCCTAAATTCTGCCAGGTTACCTTGGACCCTGAGCCTCATGAATACCAACTATTTTCTTTGTCCCTCCATCCTAGAGATGGGAGCATTGTGTTTCCTACTGTTGCTAATATGTAGGTTGCTTCCCTGTCTTCTTCGGCCTTTTTAGCCAGTCTGCAATCTGTAGTGTTGGTTATTGTTTCTATGTAACAAACAACATCAGAATTCAGCCGCTCAAAACCACCATTCCATGCATCAGGAATTTGAACAGCCAATATGATTTCTCTTTCGTCCAGTTATATCTGCGCCTCAGTTGGAAAGACTCAAACACTGGGGCAACGTGACCCCTAGGACTTGGAATCGTCGGCAGATTATTTAGTCACATGTCTGGTGCCTGGGCTGTGATGACTCAAAGGCTGGGACTGCCGACCGGAGCACCCACGCACGGCCTGACATGTGGAGCGACTTCCTCTGATCAATTTGCTCATGCGGTGGCTCCGGGCTTGAATGTGAGGGGCCTGTCCAGCAACAAGAACACTCCCTCTTGTGCCCTGATGTCTGAGGTGGTACAGCAGCGCTCCCTCCCTGCTCTGTGAGTTAAAATTCAAGTCCACCCCGACTTCAACGTGGACAGAACACGGAGGATGTCGAGGAATTTGGGAGTCATGTTGACAGCATGAAACCGCTCCATTTTCCTTAGAATGTTTCCTGTTTTCCTTGTTGGACCTGGTGATTTAGGTCAGTTATTCGCTCTAGTAAAAATCCTTATATTTTCCTCATTAGAACTGGTTGCTCTCACCTTTATGCTACCATGACTCACCATAACCTTTGGATAAACTATTCTAATCACATGTTTGTCTTCCTCACTAGCCCAGGGGCTGCTGGAGAGGCTCAGCCCTATGTATGTCAGTTGCCTCCATTCTCAGCATCCGTCTGGAACACAATAGCAAAATAATATATGTTTAGGTAGTGAATTCATTTTTTTACTCTAATCTCACCGATCACCAAAACCATTTTGCACTCAATGCCTGGAAAAAATTGGTTGGAAGCCTCCACAATGTTGTAAAGATTTTGACCCCTGATATGTAGCGAAGGCCATGGAACTCCAATGCCAGCAGGGCCTGGCACGTAAGTGACCGAAGCAGGCAGGTATGGTGGGCAGCAGTGGGTGAGGCGGACTGTGGGAGTGTTCGCCTGGACTTACAGGGCTGCCCTCGTCACCTCATGCCCCGACAGTGTGTAAGGAGTGGCTCTGTGTCTCAGAAACTTCTGATTTTATACAAGCCATCATCTTTCTTTTTATATAATAACCTCCTGGTTTTTAATGTTGTGAAGTAATTAAAAAATCTAAAAACTCTTGTGTGGGCCAGCACCCTGCAAGCCAAACCAAATGCTATAACCAAAGGCTGGATTTGCCTGGGACCACTCGTTTGTGTGCTGTGGTTTCAAGTGCCCTGGGAAGGATCCACAGACAACCTCATTAACCCAGACTTTAATAGCCCGAGATCGTCACCCTAGAAACGCAACTTGTGAAAGAGGCATGTGAGTTTGTCAACTCGTTACACTCTTCACCATAACAAAATGGGCAATAATCTAATAGAATAACGTAGCAAACTGCACTTGGACTGGTCCTGTTTGCTTCATTTTGCCAACCTTGATTCTTATAAAAGCTGTGAACCTAAAATTCACACACGGTTTATCTTTGGAGGTTATAGCATTTCCTCTGTATTGTGCCAGTGATCGAAATGCTTGCATATTTAGGGAGAAGATACAGATTGTCACTGAGAAATTAGATCACTCTTCCAGAGCCTTGAACAGATGACAGGAAGTTGATGCCTCTCACTTGGATTCCTAAAACGTAAATTCCAGGTTTTAAAGGGAGAGCCCCGGACTGGCCGTCCGGAGAGCTGCTGTCTAGAACTTGGCTTTGCCAGTGTCCCGCACACAATGCCTGGCATAAGGCAGGCACTCGGTAGTGTTTGCATGAATTTACACATAGAAGAATCAGCAGCTGCGGGACTTTGAACAATTCATTTGAACTGTTTACGTCTCTCAGTTTCCTTATGTGTCAAATGAGAAATTTGAAACACTTGTTTTACTTTTTGTTATCACTGATAAAATATTCCGAGCACATGCTAAGCATCCCAATAGACAGGTTCTCATTTCATTTCTATTCCCCCCTCAGCTCTAAAATTCTGTCAACAAGGGGTTGCAAAGAATAGAGAATGAATCAGGTTGATGTGTAACTACCTAGTAAACATCTCCCCTTTACTGGCTTTAATTTTATTTTTCGATTACAGTTTGCATTCAACACTGTTTGGTATTAGCACAGCAGGTAGACATTCATATAGGTTACAAAGTGTTCCCTCTGATAATTCAAGCGCCCACCTGGCACCATACATGGTTACAATGGTATTGTTCACTCTATTCCCTAGGCTGTGCCTCACAACCCTGTGCCTGTTTGTAACTACCGATTAGTACTTCTTAATCTCATCACCCTTTTGTTTGAACCCCATCTCCCAGCACTCTCCCCTTCACTTTTGAGTCAGGTAAGGATGGACAGAGAACTGGCATTCTGCAAACGCCACTGACCACCAACACCACACGTGTACACACACGCACCAACATGCACATGCACAAACACACAAAGCTGGAATAACACATTTCTGTATGTGACATTTTCTTGTGACTTAACTCTGTGTTAGGACAGATGCTCGTGAAACTTAAATCTCTGAAGCCCCTTTGAAGGTTGCTTCACTCCATATTGCAGCTAAGCTTTGTTAAATCGCAGGCACAGGCCAGGGAGACATCTAAGTGAGTCATCTGAACTTCCTTCTTGCCTACAGACCTCTGCCAATGGTGCATCTTCCCACAGAGCATTAATCCCACATTCGAAGCATGTCAGAGACAACTGGCAAGAAATGGTTTATTATGCTGAATTGAACCCCTCCTGCCAAGTATATCCACTCCTGTTCATCTTAGCAGAGATGGAGTTGCTAGTCACCAATCAGCAGATAAAAATCAGCGGGTAAGCCCACACCACCAGTAAGTGGTTGGGGTCGCCGAGCCTGCTCAATAGCTTCTCTCTTCCTTCTCTCCTCCACCCCAGACTCTATCCCATCTCTCTGTCATGTGGTTATCTTTTTATTTAAATCCTCACCCAAGGATATATTTATTGCTTTTAGATGCGGGGGCGGGGGAGTGTGTGGAAAGAGACTAAGAGAGAGAGAGGAGAGAGAAACATCAGCATGAGACACAAACATCAACAGGTTGTTTCCTGAACACACCTGACCAGGGATCGAACCCGCAGCCTTTTCGTGTGTGGGACAACGCTCCAACCAACCGAGCCACCCAGCCAGGGCATGTGCTATCCTTTTTATCATTCATCCCAGCTCCCTGGCACACAGTAGGCACTCTACATATTTGGTAAACTGTTTAGATGACTAACGCGCTCTGACCGAAAGTGCAGACAGTTCTCTTAGCTGCTAATCAGAAAGTCCGACTTTGTCGTCGTTCCTGGAGGAAGGAGAGCCTCTGTTTTTATCTCTGTGTGTCCAGCTGCGCACACTGTCCGACTCTGCACTTGAGCATGTGGACTTGAGCTGCTTTTGCCAGTTCAGCTTGTCGCTGGGCTTCCTGATGGGGGTGGGCCAGGGGCCGTCGCTGAAGGGCCTAGTAACTGCGGCTTTTATCCCCACCTTCGTCAGCGCACGCCCTTCACTTCCTGCAGGACTCTGTAGAACTAGTCGTTGCTTTAGGAAGACTTCTCTGACCCTTCAACATCCTGCCAAGTTTCCCTTGGGTATGCCAGGTACCCAGTTAATCCTACGAGTGGAGATAAAGTAAGTATTTATCATCCTGTGCTATTACTGCTTCTTTAGATACCATTTTGGCCTTACTGGACTATAGGTCCGCAGGACTGGGTCTTATTCATCGTTTTACACTCAGCTCCTGGCGCACTGCTGGGTGCACAGTAGGTTCTCAATTAATTGACTCCCTTACCGAATGGATGGCTCCTTTGTTATATAGACAACTTTGCAGGTCCACACTCCACAGAACACAGAGGCCTGTGGCCATGGATGAACACTGCTGAAGTCGCCCAAGGAGGCAATTTTGAAGGTTTTGGTTAAGGCAATAGTCATGGCACAAAAAGGAAGGGTCTCTGGCACTAAAACTCGGGATCTCCTGATGCCTGGCCCTTGAACACTCACTCAGAGCCCTTAGGTGACAGTGAATTTTTCTGGAGCTCCGGCATCATATAGCTTTGGTGAAGATAAAAGAAGTGTTTAAGGAGATATTTGGATGATGTCTCAGGGCCCCCATCTTGAGCCATGTCAAAAGTGCTGTTTCTACTATGCAGCTCAGGCTGTGGATGTGATTTACCCTCTGCCTTTCAGAGCCCCGGTCACTGTCCCAGCCGGAGTCTCAGGGCTCTGTCCCTAGGGTAGGCATGCAGCTCTCAGCGCTCTCAAAGTTGCTTCATAAGTCTTTGGCTTTAACATCAGAGTGACCATCTGTCCTAACCAATCCCTGAGGGAAATGCTAGTAGAAGCAGGCTAGCAGAAGCAGGATGCCAGAGCCCAAGTGGAAAGACTTCCTGCATTGCCCTGGCTGGGTTGTTCAGTGGGTTGAGGCATCGTCCCATACACCAAAAAGGTTGTGGGCTCACCCCAGAGCACATTCCTAAGTTGCAGGTTCAATCCTCTGTCAGGCATGTAGGGGAGACAGCCAATGGATGTTTCTCTCTCACATCAATGTTTCTCTCTCTCTCTTTCTCAAAATCAATAAGCACATCCTTGGATGAGGATTAAAAAAGGAAGACTTCCCGGGTTATCCTCACAGTGTCCCTGTGTGGGAACCTGGGTTGAAGCCAATGGGCTGAGAGGCTGCTGTTTCTATAGGATGTTTGTAGGGCCTTTGGAAGTTGGCATCAGCTTTGCCCTGGAAACCATGCATTGCCCTTGCACCATGCCTTGTTCCTGATGCCTTTTTATTACCAAAGGAGTTTTCCGGTAGTTGCCCTGTCTATGGCCTGGAATTTACTGATGTTCTGTAAAGTTCTGTGGAGGCTTCGGAATTCTAAGCCAGTTGAGCTGCCTTTCTTGGAAGAGAGGGTGGTAGTACCCATCCACTGTTCAGAAACCAGAAGCTTTGCCTCCAGAGCTCTTGGCATTTTCCTGCCCCTTCCCTCCTCTCCTCCAGACCTGGATCTGTCCCCTGGGGCCTGGCTCTCAGCCACTTGTCAACTAATCCTTGCTTAGGTGTTAGGTGGCAAAGGCTCAAGGGTGATTAATCCTGTAGGAGCTTTCCACATTAAACAAAGTTTTGTTAATAAATCAAGGGCCATTAAAAAATCATCACCATAGCATAAAAACAATTTCTTTGTGTTCCCTATAAATCTCTACCTTCATAAGTGAATAGAGTTATGATTATAACATACATGCAATCATTTTTCCCACACAGGCATCTCACACTTTTTTTCCCACATTTCTAAATGTCCCATTTTCATCCTCTTAGTACTCTGAAGGTATCTTTGGCAGCATCTGCTTGTATCATGGTGATTTCTCCCCCACACATCCAACTGCTCTCCTTCCCTGCCGGCCTCCTCCCCAGTGAAGTGGGCCCCAAGTAGAGGGGGCAGAGTGTGTCTGTGACCCCTGCCTCACCTGTGCCTAACCCCTGCCACAGCTGAATAAGCAGGACTAGCACCAGGTTCAAGGCGAGTCAATCTGAGCCTTTCCCCAGAAATGTGAAAATAAGACCAGGAAAATGACTCGTATTACACTTTTTTGTGGGGTAGCTGAATCTGCACTGTGTCAGCTTAGGAATGAAGGGTGGGTTTTCTCCAACAACTATGTGGACCTGAGAAGAAGCCAAGAGAGGACCGTCAAGCAGATGTCAGAGAAGGCAGAGGTGACGGTACCTTTCTGAGGCCCAGGTACATTCCCACTCTTAGTTTCTGTGAGACACTTGTATTTTTAAGCCAGTTTTGGTTCATTCTTATCACTCACCAACAAAAGAGTCCAGACTAATTAGAGTGATGATAATAAAATTGATGATACTAAACACGTGCTTGTGCCAGATTCTCTACGCACACCAGCTCACTCAGTCCCTTCAACTCCCTAACCAGTTAGCTCAGAGATGTTTAGTGCTATCCCCAAGATATTACATCATGTGACTTATGGACAAGAGTTTGACCCCTGATCTGTCTGATGCCATAGTCTTCAGTCTTAACTATGATCTTATGTGGGCTCCGAAGGTACGTGTGTCATCCCACAGGCGGGATGAATAGAGGGAAGACTTACCATGCCTTCTAGAAATACTCTGATTTCAGATGCCAGAAAGAAAGTACTTTGAGGCAGAAGCCCCTCCTTGATCAGTCCCCTCAAGAACCCCATTTAGATGACACTGCTCTCCCTGTGTCCTAGCTCCTGGCTGTCCTTACCTGGGGTTTGGTACCTCTGAGAGGTCTGCCCTTTCTCTAGCAACAAGGGAAATGTGTGCTGGGTCAGTTGCCCCCCCCCACACACACACACATGATCCATATGGGATTATCCACGGTACCCTGGTAAGGGTTCTCCTATGGCCATCAACCCAAAGCCTGGACCGCCTTTCCTTGCTTCTCCGGATATTCTCATGCCTTTCAAACTAGTGCCAGTCCCTCGTGCATTCATTCATTATCTATTAAATGTCAGTTGGGGATAGTCTGTCCTAATCTTGAGGATACAGGACAAATCGAATACCATTTTGCCACCCTAGAGATCACAGTGGCATTTGAAGACACTCCCTAACAACACCAGACATTAATACCAGATGACAGCTACACACAGGCTGTCTTGGGAGCTCAGAGGAGAGGGTAACTAACTCTGTCTGAAGAACTAGGGAAGGCTTAATGGAGAAGTGGACATTGGAGGCTGTGAGCTTTTGTGCTAACCTAAGTAGGGCAAATTCACAAGTTTCAGTTTACTGTGGCAAGTCATCTGTCAGAAACCCATACTGAACTGCAAGGATATTCTTCCCTATGTCTGCCTTCAAGGACATCATAATCTCAGGCACTGATAACATGGGTTACGAACCCCCATGTGCACTAAGGATTCCTTGCCAATCACCCAGGAGTGCTACCTCAGTGAAGAGAATCTTTGAGTGAAGGCCATCAGAAATATCATTCAATGGAGGGAAAGGACGATTGTCCCATAGTGACGTCTCCAAACGTGTGACTCGGATTTGTGACTATATGCAGAACTACTCCTCCTGGACGGGTTCAGTGGAGCAAAGTTATAGCTGGACCAGAAAGACAGTTCAAGGCAAAGAACACAGTTTCAGAAAATTCAGACCAAATGAGCCCACTGGGATTTTTTTTTTTTTTTAATTCCAGGCAATGATTGGATCAGAATACAGTCCATGCTCCCAATGTAAAGACTCCCCCTTTTGGCTATTGATCTTGCAGCAATGCAGAAAGTGGTTTGCAGGGTGATGGTCGCTCTTTCCCTTTACACAACGTTCATAAATGTGCAGGCAAATCAAATGTGTCGTAGATTGAAATCACCAAGCAGAGTATCCCCCCCGCCCCTGGCTGTGTCACGTGAGTTTGGTTTATGGATCCAGTGTTCTCCAGCGAGCAGCCCAAATCCACATAATGTTCCCGAGTGCTAAATTTGGAGTTCTGATTTAGCTGACAGATGTTTAAAATCACATTTAGTTGGAGAACTCCCTGAGGAGGACACAGCTGCAGATGTGAAAGAGAGCAAGTTATTCCCGTTAAGGTCGGCGGGAACTCGGCCCCCAAACCTTCTGTCTCAACCCGCCTTCTTCAGATAGGATGATATGGTGAAGGCACGTTTTCGTGCTGATTCTGCCCACCTTTGCCCACACCTCGCTCCTCTGTTGAGCTCCTGTGGAGATAAATGCAGAAGTTGCATTTTGGGTGAAGTGGGGCGCTCTAGTCAGCCTTCACTGAGTGTAAGGGGGCTGCGAGTCTTTTTAAAAACTGGCACAAGGCCACGTTTCTCAGCCTGCTTTGCCCCTCTGGTGGCATCTGAGGCCTGCAATGAGTATGATTCTGGCATTTTGTACTTCAGGATGAGTTAATCCGATGTCAACACCTCTGCATTGAGTTGAAGTCCATGTGCCGAATGCGGACAGAGAAGAAAATGGTGCCCTTCTTCATTGCCTTCCTGGTCTGACATCTCAAACGGTTCATCCTTTGTTTTTGAAAAACAACAAATTTAAAATTATCCTAGCATGTTCTCTACAAAATCACATATTTCAGACTTGTTTCGAGACTTAGACTGACATGAATTTGTTTAAAAAAAATTGTCTGTGTGTTTGATGTGGGAGACTAGTGACCTTTGGTATTTTGTGTTTAAAAGAATGTTTGATGTCTAAAATTTCCCTACTGAGCTTGTATTGTTTCTGGTCTCTTTCTGTGATTTTTCCACCCTCCATCATTCCCCACAGTCAAAATCAGGTCTTTATTTACTCAACAGAGGTTTGGTATAGTTATGAGCTCATCCTCATGCAGCCTCATATCAATGCAAGCACATTATGATGTCAAAATTGATGTGATGTGAGTGTAAGTGGAATGATTGTAGAACAATTCTAGGACAGGGCCCAAGAGACACTCTTACACTGTCAGAAGAATGGCAGGAAGGGGTTAATGGAAAACGTGCTGCATGCCCATTGGAGCACCGTGTATACCGAGACTTCACTCCCAGTGTAAAGTTCTTATAAATCCTTCCTTAGAGATCACAAAATACCTCAGTGGAAGTTGATGGGCAGCTGGCTAAGGTGGCAGAGTGGGTTTGGCTCACAATTTTTATGTGCTAAGATGCATAGTTACTGTGTCAGATGGGTGACAAACTGCAAACATACCGAGCACAGCCAGTGCCAATTAGTCCCAAGAACCTCATTTGTAAATGGTCAGGCTGGGAGCCCTATTCAGGCATGGGATTACCCCAGGAGGAAGAAATAGCCTCTAGGGTTAGGGAGAGAATTTCAGATGGATTCCTGTGCTTAAAATTGTAAAAGTTATACTGGAAGAGGTGCCTTTTAACACATGATTCCATCCATGATATTATCTTTGAAACCATGGATGTCCATAGTCTGGAATGGAAGATTAAACACCAATACATTACCATGGATAGCTTCGGGAGGGTGGGATTGAAGAAAGAAAAGAGAAAGTAATTAATCTCGAAAACAGGTCTGTAGTGCTTGGTTTGTTACAACAAACACTTATTCTTTTTCCTAAAAATATCCAATAAAGTAATTGAATCACATATGCATAAACACACTCTTCCTCCCAAAAGAAATTTCACTGGATCAAGAGTCAGGAATTTTATAATTGACTAGGCAGAGTCTTTGACCTCATCTCTGGGGAATCATAGTATTTCTCTGAGAATAAAATGCAACAGTAGATATGGGTAATACTTTGAGAAGTTGGAAGAGAGTCTGGAATGCAAAATGTTACTGCCATTATTCTTGATGGGACATAAAGGGTAGTTAAAAAATATCGTTGACTGTGACATTAATGGTAATTCCTGTCAGAGATAGTCTTTCAGGCATACATTCCCAGAGGACTTTGGACACAAGATAAATGTTTAGAACTATGAATTCTGGATCCTACTAAATATAATCCAATTTAACTAGTGGACAGAACAGTCTTCAAGTCAAGTTTGAACCCTGACTTCACAACTCACTTGTTCTGATACCTTTGGGCAAACTAGTTAATTTCTCTGAGCCTTAGTTCCCACAGCTGTGAACAGAGGGTGTAACAATGCATTCCTCCTGGAGCTGTGGTGAGAAGTGCATGAGATAATGAATATTAACCAAATAGCCCTGGCATGTATGCTAATCATGACTTCTCACTTCATCAGGAATTCTCCATGCAAAGAGCAATTATTATTTGATGATTGCAAACATTCAGTCTTCTTTTACCAATGGACAAACTGAAATAATAGAAAAAGTAATACATTCAAAGTTGCAAGGCGAGTTCACGTGATGATAAGGAATAAATCCCAGGCCTGAGACTTGGCCATTAGCTCATAATAGGGACCATTTGATCAAATTACATAGAGATATTCTTGGCTTGGGAGCGTTAGGGGCTTGTGATGTCTGGATCATCCCTTCACCAGAGACGTGGGGATCCTTGGTCCAGGGGTCAAGAGAAAGTGTGGAAAGAAAGTGCAGTCTCTAATGCTCTTACTGGTCAGCTCGAATCCCTCGAGCTAAAGCATATTCTGGATGCCTCGGTTTCCCTGCACATTCCCCCTGTGGACTTTAATCATTTTCTAATTCTAAATACTCTGGTAACTGAAGAAAATGTTATCACTTAATGGTTACTCCCTAGTTAGCATTAATGTATGGTCTAGAATATACCTAATCATTTAAATCATTGCCTATAAAAAGATTGGTTTGAAAAAGTACCAAGGAGTTGGTTAAAAACAATGGGTTGAGAATCACAACACGTGGATCTCATCTTGAGTCCAGTTAGTAAAGTGAAGTTATAAAGACAAAGAAAAGAGAGGTTTCCAAAGATTCCCCTCCTGAGTGAGGAAAATAATCCCATTTTCAACTTGGCAGAAGCCATCAATATCTCTAGGACATTAACTTTAATTTAATTGGAGCCAGAGGAATGGATAGTTCAACAAACCAAAAGAAATATACTTACCATCATCATGCCCAGTAGCCTTCAGCACTAATCCTAACACATATTTTCTCAATTTAAATGGGCGTTGAGGATGTATGCTTATGGGTGCAAGGGCTACTCATGAAAGTTCTACTTGGAAAAAGTTTAAATGTCTATGGAAACCAGGTGAATGAATTATGGCTCACCTGCCCAACATTTCCTACACTTGGAAGCTGAGTAGGGACGATCTCTACACTTCGATCTGCCATGGCCAGCTGACCATGTACATCCTGAAGTGAAAAACCAGGTACATAACTACGTGTAGAGTATGCTAATTTTTCTCCAGGTAAACCGAGTAATAACATGTATAGAATGAGGCAGAAATGAAAGCTAGAATTTAAGTAAAATAAGATTTATTCTGGCCTAGAGAATGTGTGCTGAATATCTAACAGTGTCCTAATCCTTGACTCCCAAGTTAAAAAACACCTTTCCTGCCTGTGTTCAACTCCTATCATAGTTTCTTGACCAACAAATTTCCCAAAAGAACAGGAACTGTGAAACTAAGCAAACTTGAGTTGGTTTCTTTGATTCCTACGTTCACTTTGTTGTGGTACCACTCTGAAGTTTTTTAACCCAAGCTATGCAGAATGGTAGGCAGTATTTATGGCTGGTTTAATACTACTCTTCATCAGATACGTATCAGATACTAGGCAACTATGCCAAGGGCTTTATCAACACGATCTTAGGATGGAATCCTTATAACAACCATGTAAGTGTAGTTATTATTTACCCATGTTGCAGATGATAAAATTAAGACTCTTGGGAGGTTAAATAATGTAATGACCACAGAACAAGTAAGAAGCAGAGTTTGGATTTGAACTCATCAGACTTTGAAACCCTGCTCTGAAACACTAGTGAGTGCTAGTCTGACTTCCTGGACAGCACTGTACTTTCTAAGCCTTCCGGGGTGGTCCTTGGGCTGAATTAGACAAACAACAGTGTTTTCCTTAGTTCTGAATTTGTCTTCCCACCATGCAACCTAATTTCAGTGTTTTACCAACTCTTCGATACCACTAGCAAAGAGAGTTGTCTTTTATTTTTCTTTTCAAACAAAAATTTCTTTAAGGAAACAGTAGAAGAACTTAGGACATTATACTAAGTGAGATAAGTCAGAGAGAAAGACAAATACTGTATGATATCACTTACATGTGGAATCTGAAAAAGTGGAACTGGTGAAAACGGAGTAGAATGGTGGTTTTCAGGGACTGGGGATGGAGGAGTGGGAGAGATGTTTAAGGGCACAGTCTTGAGACTAGCAGACAAATAGGCCCTGGAGAGCTAATGCACAATATAGTGATTACAGACAATACTGTATTATAAACAACAAACTTGCTTAGAGACAAGATCATGGCTATTTCCACCACAAAAAAGAAGTGATAATTATGTGACCCGACAGAGGCATTAGTTCATGCTATGATGCTAATATTGCCATATTTAAATGTGTCAAATCCACACGTTGCACACCTTAAGCTTACACAATGCTATGTCAAACAATAAATAAAATTCAATAAAAATAAATAAATAAAACAAAAAAAGGGGAACCATTGTAGTCAAAAACATTGCGTTTGGAGTTTAATGAAAGATATATTTGCTTAGAAGAAAATTAAAAAGGACTCTTTAAATGACTTTTAAAAATCTGACTAGAAAACAAATACACCAATAACACATTTTTTATTGTTTTTAGTAAAAGACAGATACTTTATGTGTAAAAACCTTCTAAGGTTGCTCTGAACAAACTCCAACGTGTGAAACAGAATTAGGGAAAGGACACGCGGGAGGCTATGAGAAGAAGGCAGGGGAGAATTTGCATGGCTATTCTCAGAAGGAGTAGCTGCTTTATCAATTCCTGGCAATGCCTAAGAGCTGGAAAGGAAGCAACATTTGGAATACTAAGTGTGAAAGAAGATTGATCTCTTTCCTTTTCCTCTATTCCATCGTGGTAGTGGAAATACACTTCCAGAACTGTGAGAAATAAATTTCTTTTGTTTATAAGCCACTGGTTTAGGGCATTTTGTTATAGCAGCCCAAGCAAAGACAAGAGTACATAGTGAGTACTTTCTGGGAAATAGAAAGAACAAGGTTTCATTCTGGGGAACTGTGGGAGATTGATGCGGACTCTGTCTGGCAGAATCCTGGAATCTGTGTGTTGTGGATGTTTATGCTGTGGCTGCAATGAACAATGAACAAATTCACATGGACTAAAGAAATCCAGTGGAGAAAAAGGGCCAGTGCGGCCACTCTCTAAGTGAAAAAGAGAACTCCGGCCTGGCCGCTCTCTCAGTGAGAGAGAGGGCCCTGACCCCTGCCTGGACGGGCTTTTATTGATATTCTGCCTACATTACATGAAGGATGGTCCTCATTTACTATGGTTTTTTACACAGGTTTGCTTTAGGTGGTTGCCTTTTATAGATGATAAAGGAAAGAATGTTGCCAATTACTTCAAAGAGAAAGGTCATTTGCAAATGTAAAGGAAAAGTGGCTGAACTGGTTACACCCATACTTGGGAGGTCTAGCACAGATCACAGTAAATCTCCACTGCCTCGATTCCGATTCTGGGTGAGAGAGTTTTTTTAGCAGAGCAAGTTTCAAAGCGGCCTAGGAACAATGCATGCCTGATTCCCCACGGGAGAACAGATCCGTGGGTTTGCTTCCTGTGTGCCGAACACGCATCTGTCTGTTTTCAGAACAGAACTGAGCATTGCATGCAGATAGGATTCCCATAGGAGATGATGGTGGATTGATAAGCAGAGCTCATACCAATGAAAACCTTGTATGTCTGTGACATAGGCACAGGACGATTTTTTTTTAAATGCAAGATCACTGATGCTGTGCCCAATACTATGTCCTAACCATAGGGCAGCAAGCAGGGTGCAGTGGAGAAGTCCTCAATCATAGTTCCATAATCTGTTCAAATATTTTGTTGATTGAGTGATGCTCATCAGCTCTGTGACCTCTGGCATCCCAGGGTCCCGTTGCCTTCACTTATAAATGAAGGGTATGAAGTGGGTAAAAATTGAGGTTCCTTTAAATATTTAAGTTCAAGGGACATGACTCAGATCTATGCCCTCCATGGAGCTTCAGTCCCAGGAAGACGGCCACACCAGTCTGATCAGACAATATCGTACCACCCACCACGTTTCCTCAGGTGCTATTTCCGCTTGGCTACTAGTTTCCAGGGCTGGCACAGCTCTCTGGTAGTTTGATAATGACTATAAAAATATAATACTTATAATAAATATGTAAATTCTTTGGGCGTCATAATTTGCAACCCAGAGGAAAATTCATTTTCTATCACTAAATTACATAGTTTCAAAGACTTCCATGTTTCAGAATTGCTGATTTGGCTTGATACATGATTTTCTTCTTGTGCTCTTCACAGGTGCCAAAGGGGATTCAGACCAAAGTATTAAATTTGTGACCTAAAGAATATCTAGCCTTATATTTGGTACTTTATCAAGACATCATGATTACTGTATTTTGTCTGGCCTCTACGGAGTCCGCTTGTGTTAACATCTGATCTATCCAGGGTTTGGAAACACTATTGTGTAGTGATTAAAAGTGCAGATTTCAGAGACAAACTGTTTAATTTCTCAGGGCCCTGGTTTCTTCATCTGAAAGTGGAAATGACACTAGGAGCTTTAATTAATAGGCAGTAAGGAAAAAAAAGCTTAGTGCAGAGCCTGGCATATGTAGTGATGTTAACAACAATAATTATAGTTATTATTAAGAAGTGGAAAGTGAGCTAGCACCAACAGAGATGCAAGAATGACATGAAGAGAATTTGAGCAGGTGGGGGATGATTCAGAGATGCAGAGAAATTACATGGTTGTCGGAAAGGGACATGTGGGATCTCTGAGTACCTAGGATAACTTCGTTATCCAAAGTAAAATTTTAAATCCTAAACCAACCAGATTTTCACATATTTTGGCTTGAAGAATAATGATTTTTCTTCACATTAATATTATTGGCAATAATAGCATTGTCACCATCAAAAGTGGATTCACTGCGAAGTGAATGAAGCTGACACTTCAGCCTCTGTCACTTGCATGGCCCCTTCTAAGGCCCTGGATTGAATTTTGTTTTCGTGTATTTTTCCTTTTTCTTAACAAGGGCCCCTAATATAGACACTTCAGTCTCCCCAAAACCTGGATATGCCCTGATCA
>VMDR010004518.1:0-59364 GCA_007922815.1 Macrotus californicus
TTAGGCTTTGTCATAAAACCACAGCTTCTTACAAAGGTACCACCTCTGGTAGGAGGGGCATTCCCCTAGTTCTGGCAATGTGACCCCCTACAAATAACGTCTTGTGTGTCAGACTCAAGAATCATAATCTATACAGTAAAAATTATAAGCATCAGAGGACCTATATTATGAACATTCCTAACCTAGACAGGTTCTCTGACTGTCCAGTTTAGACTACACAAATTGTCACATAGATTTATTTTGCTGTGGTGTTCAGAGACTCTTGGAAGAAAGGGAAAATTCCTTTAACATGTTCATGAGTTAATTTTTTTATTGCTATTAATTCTTGAAATTCTGAGTTTTGGATTGGTTGAGGGAGATTGGGGAGGACTGGCTTTAGAGCATCTGATGTTGGTTAACTAAGTTAATCATGTGCAGAAATAAATCTGGCTTACACCCTGACTACTTTTCTAAATAACTCTATGCTGGCGCCAGGCTTCAATATGACGCCTCTCTCCATATCTCATTTTTCTTTCATGTTCATTCTGAGCTTTCAGTAATAATGAACCACCATGGCCCTCGGCCCAATTTCAACAAACATGACTGGGAGGAATTTGTGCAGCAGTTTAGACCCTAGTCCCAGAGGAAGGAGGTGATATAAGGCTTCTTTGGGTGCTTCATGATAACCCCTGCAAGGTAACGCACTACTGTGGACAGGATACCTGGAAGCAGCTCTCCCTTCCAGGGCATCATCCTCTTGGAGGTTCCAGGATACCAAGCTCCCCTCCCCTGCCAGAAGGAGCATGCTTTTATTTCTTCCCAGATTGGGAGTCCTTCTCGGGGCAGGGGAGAAATGGAAGGCAAAGGGCAGAGCCTACATTTCCTCTCCCAAGTTCCTAAGAAAGCTGTGATTTCAGTGATATTATAAGAAAGGATTAAAATATAGATCAGTCATTTTCTGCTAAGTGGGCCAGAAAAGCACATATAGGATTATTTATTCATGGGCACAAAGAAGCCATCTAAATATTTTAAACACAAATTAAAATTTTAAAAATGCATGAAAAGAGATTACAGTGTTTAAACTAACCTTAACTCATATGTATTCACAGGTATAAACCTGCTTTTGAGAATAAATGGTGCCATTATCTTTCTATAAGTTTGCTCTTCCTGATGAAATTATAAATACAAAGGCAGTTTTGTGGATATACGAGGTGTTCTATTTTACTACCACTATGAATTTCCATATAATTTTGCTTTGGACTGCATATGCTGAGCAATTTTAAGAAAATCGGTATAGTGATTATTAGGACAGTTTAGGAGGAGTCCATGGTACACAACTGATGTAATTTGAGGGGGAGCTGCAAAACACTTATAGCCAAAATGCCCCCATCTGCCATTGCTATGGTAACTAGCATGATGCTGATGGGTACTTTTTGGGGGGATAAAGAACCGAAGGTCCCAGTGTGAATTTTAACAGGGGAAAGAGGATAAGGCAACCTTACATTGCACAAATAACCTTTTATAATGAAAGGAGCTCTGCTCTTAGAATCAAGCAGTGGGATTTGAATCCTAGCTTTATTGCTTACTCACCACGTGTTCGTGGACAGATTATTCATCTTTCAGAGTGTAGGTTTCATCATCATCAGATGGACATATTTTTCAGTACCTACAGGCATTTGGAGATTAAATCAGGTGTGCATGGCACATAGAAAATGCTCAACAAATGTTCCCTTTCCCTCCAAAGAGCAGAGCCCCTGGGGAATGAGCCTAGAGAAGAAGTTGTTTTTCACACAGAGAAGTCAGGGGATCAGGAAAATGGTGGCACAAAGAAGGCTTTCTCTATCAGTGGAATAGCACTTGGGATGGCCTTGACCATGAGGTTTCCAGGGCAGAAGCTCTGGTTATATATGACCCATCCTCACTGGCTGCTAGTGGTTCTGTAAACAGATTTTGCTGGTCTCTCTTTTTTCTTAAAGATTTTATTTATTTCTTTTTGGAGAGAGGGGAAGGGAGGGAGAAAAAGAGGAAGAGAAATATCAATGTGAGAGAAAAACATTGACCTGTTGCCTCATACCCCCATCCCCAGGCATGTGCCCTGAACGGGAATCCAATCAGCAACCTTTTGCTTTGTGGGATGATACCCAACCAACTGAGCCACACCAGTCAGGGCTGCTTATCTCTTAATGATACCTTAGGTGGACTCTTATAATGGTCTATATTTCTTATAGCTCTTCATTTCTAAAACATAGAAATAATACCAAAAGTTATATCACCAAACATCTTTTAAAAACCCAATAACAAAATAATGATGCAATTTTTACACTGTTAATTTATGCTTCTCCATCCTGTGATACTCCAAAGTCTCATATCCCTTTTAAAATGCCTCCCCCCTCTTCTTAGTCTACAAAATCTCTAAGTGCTAGAATATTCTATTCCTTAGGCTTCTCTCCAGTCTATAGGGAGAGAACTCAGTCAACAATGGCAGTTTCCTGCCAGCTACCTCTAGGAGGCTAGGATCACAAAGCCAGGTGCTCTTTTATTTTCTTTTGTGTCTTTTCTATTATCTTTCTCTTCCAGGTATATTTGTGTGGGCACACGCACACCCTACTGTGTTCTGGCCACTGGTATGGAGTTTAGAGGTATAGTGAAGAGAAAGACAGTTCCTGACCTCAAGTAGCTAGTGTGATTGGGAAAATAAACAAATACTGACAATTTCAAGACACTATGTGTGCAGGATGCTTTGGGAGCCAGAGAAGAGACATCCAAGTCACTCTGGGTTTTTCCAGAAGAGCTTCCTGATTGGAAAGATGCATAAGTTGAATCTTCAAGGACAAGTGTGAGTTACCCAGGAGAAAAATCAATAGCTTGTACAAAGACTAAGAACTATCAATGGATAAGAAGTGTAGAGTGGTTGGAAGGGAGACAAGAAAGAAGGCTTGTGGGGTATTCAGCAGCTCTGTCCAGTGGACCCTGTGAGCCTTGGCAAGCCTTGGACTCTACCCTGAATAGCTTGGGGTTGGTGTGTGGTAGTGATGGTGAGATGCAGGGCAGATTAATGAGTAAATTGAATAGGAAATGACAAAATTGAGGTATGCATAATTGCATAGATCAGGATCTGAAGTATGTCAGTGGTGATACAGGTTGAAATGGGAAAACTGTTATTGGGCTTTGAAAAAAATATTCCCCTAACAGGGACGAAAACCTACAAACACAGTATACATCTAGAAATGCATCATTATGAGAGTAAATTTAGCTCTGCTAGAGTGATGTCACCACTATTATTTAGTAGGCAGTATCTCCCAGGAGGCTGGAGAGAACCATTCCTCAACATTTACGGTAGCAATGCATTAGTTCATTCAGAAAATACTCATTTGAAGAGGTACAGTGTTTTAGGCTCTGTAATAGGTCCTTCAGAATTTTTTTTTTAAATGATACATATTTATCACATTTTTCTTTAGCCAAATTCTTTAAACTCAAGGCCCATTTGCTGATGCCCATATTTGCCTGTGGTATTCATTCTCTTATCCAGCACCTAGATACAGTTTGAAATGGAGTAGGCTTGTAACAAATGTTTGCTAAATGAATTGCCTGTTAAGCAGAACCCTGCTCTGCAATGGACAGGCAGAGGAGAATGACCTAGGGAATAGAGGAGCAGGGGGCCCTCATGCCTCTTTCTCAATTCCCCTTCTCAGAAACACACGGTGGCCTCTTCCTCATTCCTCATAGTAAAACCTTAGGGAAAAGAATGGCAGGAGAAGATCAACAGGGCCTCCAAAATTCCTTTAACTAGAGATGTGTCTAATTATAGTAAAGCTTGAAGGAAGTAATCATTCATGGTTAAATAATGATTGAGGAGTGGTCTGGGAAAGTGATAATAAGATATACATGTATCTACAGAACTGACTTTGTTGAGTAGAGAACTAAGTAGAGACATTTCTCCCATAGAAATAAGAGAAATATGATTTTTAAATCTTGAATGTTGCCTTTCTTTCTTTCCTTTCTTCCTTCTAGCTGAGTCTTAATGTCTGTATAGCTTATCCCAGAGGATGAAACAAAGGAATGATATCCTCACCTTCGGGTATGGGAAATTACATTAACTCTGCATCTCTGTGGCTTTAAGGGATGGATATTCTTGTGCTGTTAGTGCAGGTCCATCTTGTGTTTCAACATAAGATCAGAGGCCATGAAGAAAGCTACTCTGAAACCTGGTTTCTTGGAAGGGCTGAAAACTCTTCTGGACCAGGCACAAAGTGTTATCCAAGGAGGACACAAGAAAGAAAAAGATGTGGAGGGATACGGGCTCCAGCAGTAACCATCCCTTGCACTTTTCCATCCCAAAGGGTCTTCATTATCTACAAAAATCAGCATCAGGAATTTTAACAATTCCTGGATACGAATACCATTTTCAATTCTCCTTCTTAGATAATAATCATAATTTTGCAAGAGAAAAAAAATTTGAAAAGGTTTCATCCAGCTCCAGAGATACTGTAAAAGACTGAGTTTTCTCAAATATGGCTCAAGAAACAAAATGTCAAGAGGCAGAATACACACCAAACACATGACGAAGAGTAAAGAATAAAGGAAAAGGGCAAAGAGACTCACCAATCTAATTAAGAAAACTTTGAACTGAAATTTGAGTGGGAGGGGAAAAAAGGCCTATAAACTACATACTAGGAAGACAGCCGGCATGACACAGAAAGGATAGTGATGAGGGAGGTGCCCAGTAATTTGCTGAAGAAAATAATAGGGGAGATGTTTGAGAACTATATTTATGATCTTAGATTATATACAGATTATAAGTAATAAATAAAGTCAACCTGAAGTTTTAGCCCTAGGAACCAGATCCAATGACACAGAAAACACTGGGATTTTATGGGCTAGAATTTAGAATAGCATGCAAAGGTTTGCCTTGTTCAAAGGAAGCGGATAAAATAAAAATGATGGGTACGCCCCAAAGCCTTAGCTATTTAAGGGCAGCCACAAAACTGAAGTGTAAATGCCCAGTAGAGAACATTACTGAATATGAAAGGAAAGAGAACACCAGTGATTTAGGAGTTAGGGGGTGAGGGCACACAGTAAGTTACCTGGCCAGGTGAAAAATGCAAACGCTGATGTGATAGCTGAAACAGAGTCTAAGTGTGGCAGTGTCGTGGGCAAATCCTGCCATGCAGACATTTGTTGACCTTTCTTGCTGCTAGAAGCTGAGAATTTGAAATACTGCCCCAGGGACAATATCATTTATTGGAAGTCATAAACTGTAGAACTATGAACCAGATGTTGATCCCTTGGAAAATTTGAAAAACTTCAATTCAATAAAAACAATTTTTAATACCTAATAAAATGAGCCGGGCATTATTAGATGGGTATAGAAAGATGAATAAGACAGACACGAAGCATGCCTTCTGGTGGAGGATACAGATGTTAAATGACCAATTCCATGATTGATTATTTAAATTGTAATTGTGGGACATGTTACAAAAGGGAAGAAAAGGGTGAGGTTAGACAAAATAGGATGACCCACTCTAGTTGGTAGGGGCAGTTCAGGGAAGACTTCCTGGGGTAAATAGCATCACTGCTGCTACTGGGAGAATTTACTCAGCAAGAAGGTCCTGAAGAGGGACAGGACAAGGTGGTTAGATCAGTGTGAAGGGTAAGGCCTGAGGAGGAGAGTGTGGGAGAAAAGACTCCATTGGGTTTCCAAGCTTCCATTAGTCAACATTAATCTCTTTAAAGGGATGAAATTACAAAGTCATGTCAGCTTCAGAAGATGCCTCTGGGGAAATTCCAGAGACCTCTGTTTTTGGAGCGGGCATTGCCATGTGGGAAGGAATGGGGCAAGGAGTATTTTGAGTGGCTTCAGAGGGCAGAGCTAAGATTCAAGTGTGCATGGTACAAGCATGTGAACTGTATCGACAGGCCCTTCTCATACTAGAGCTGTCCAGTGATGGAAAGGCCTGCCTAGGAGAAGACAGCTGCTTTACCTGAGTTCAGGTAAATGGGTCTAGTGAAGTCCAGTGAGCGTCTTTCAGGGTTATCTTTCCAGAAGGGAGTTCTTGCAGTTGGGAAGTTCGATAACATATACTAACACACACTTACTGAGCATCTGTGGTAGGCACTGCTTGTTTAAGTGCCAGGAATTTAGAGGTAACAAAGAGTACCTTGTCACGTCAAGTGACAGGGAAAAACATGATGCAACAGGGAAAATGTTCTCGAACATGCTGTGCTTTTAACCTAAGTTGATTTCTTGCCCAACCCAACTCCACTGACTTGTCAATTCTGTTCTTCATCCACTGCCAGCTCCTTGGACCAAGGCAGGTTTTTTTTGTTTTTTTTTTCCTCTAGGTGTTGTCTCTGCACCCACATATCCTCCCCCTTTTACTCCTAGTTCCCCTCACCTTTCCTATCCAATCAGCCCCTGGCTTCCCTGAAGGCTCACTTGTCATCATTCCCTGGGAGAGGCTGGAAGAGTCATTTGAGAGCTGTAGGGTCAGCCAGGCTGCCTGGGGAGCTGAGCACTGGAGCTGAGCAGGAATCCTTCAGTGTGAGAAGGGCTGGGAGGGTACTTCAGGCAGAAGAGCAACTCAGAGGTGCTCTAGTACATCCTATCTACCCAGTAGTAAATTGCTCACTCTTCCGTTCGGCAAAGGGGAAGAGTATTCCTTAGCTGGGTGTCAGAAATCAAGACTTGTGACACACCCCTTTTGCCTCTTCATATCTCATACCTCAATTTACTATCTGAACATAAATATATCACCCATCTGGCCCCAACAGGACAGAATTCAGAAAAGGGGGTGAGGTGGGATTGTGATTTGACTTCTTAGAAGAGAACCATAGAGATAGACATTTTTATCTAAATTAATCTGTTGAGTGACCATTAACTAGAATTTCGTTGTGATATACATTAGAGCTTTTAATTATTGATTTATTTAAACAAACTCTTGGTAGAAAGTCCACTAGGGTAAGAGAATTATTTGTAAAGCAGGACACTGGAATTGCTACAAGCCCCACCCTGCTTTATATGGACAATGTTGGAGGGAGAGAGCACCCCTGCCTGCAGCCCTGGCCTGGGAAATATCAGAGATTGACACAAGGGTCTCTTCTGCTCCGTCTCCCAGTCAGACGCTGCTAACTGGGCCCTAACTGGAAAAAAAAAAAATTCTCTGAGGTTAACCTATGTAATATTTCTCTTAGAAGTCTTCCACTTTACACTTATCTTTGGCAAATGTTTGCATATCTGAACTGTCAAACTAAAAGGAGTGAAGAAAGGAAGTGCTGTTAAAGTGTCATTTACAGCCGAGGATTCAGGAGTGAAAGTCGGCTCCTGGGACCGAGAGCAAAATACTGGCACTTGCAATGTTTGAGCTACTCAGGCTGATGTTGCTCAGCCTCACCAGTCAAATGAGACAGTTCAGAAAGCATGTGGGGAAGCAGCCTGCTTGTCTTCAAATATGCATGGGCTCACCTTGCTGGGGCTCCAAAATAGTGCAAAGTACCAGAAATACCTCTGGGCACATCTGGAACAGACAGACGGAAAACCAATAGCCCTATGAGTTCTGAAAAGGGATTTAGGCTGCAGGCCAGGTTCTCATCCTGCTGCTGCCAGGATTAGCCATGTGAGTTCAGACAGGTCACCTCATGTGGCTCACCTGTAAAATGCAGTGGGTGGACACATCAGGATCACTTTTTCTGGGACGTTCTAGAATTCTATGTATGACTGCTTCCAGATATCTTGTAGTAGCCTTGGGATAAACCTACTTCAGAAAGTTAACTTGGTACACAATGAAGTTCAGCACTCTATAGATAATTATTTCCAAATAATCACTAACAGAATCAGGGTTTGGATTCTAGTGTCCTGAGTCAGAGATGTTCCTTGTTTTTGTTTTTCAAGTTGTTCAGTTGCCAATATAGATGGTGGGATGTGATCTCATGTTTATTAAATAAAATAGAATAAGCAAACATTACAAAATATCTCTTTCAGAGGGTTTGGTGAGAAACATTTTACAAAATTGGGATTATGGCAGGCAGCATGGCGTAGTACTCATATTATAGGTTGAAATGTGCCCTCTTTAAAAACGTATGTTGAATTTCTAATCCCCAGTACCTATGAATGTGACCATATGTGGAAATAGGGACTCTGCAGATTTAATCAAGTTAAGATGAAGTCATTAGGGTGCGCCTTAATCCAATATGACAAGTGCCCTTATAAGAAGAGGGAAATTTGGACACAGACACACAGAGAACATGTCACGTGAAGATGGAGGCAGTGGTTGGAATGATGTACCTATACCCCAAGAAACACCGAAGGTAGGCAGCTGTCACCAGAAGCTAAGGGAGAGGTATGAAAGAGATACTCCCTGGGAGTCCTTTGCAGGGCTAACACCTTGATTTTAAACCTCCATCCTTCAGAGCTTTAGACAATAAATTTCTGTTGTGTTAAAGCCACCTAGTTCGTGGTACTTAGTCATGGCAGCTCTAGGAAACTGATCCGGGCAAGGAGTACAGGCTCCGAAGTCAGACATCTTTTTTTTTTTAAGATTTCTTTTTATCTTTAAAGATTTTATGTATTTATTTTTAGAGAGAGAGGAAGGGAGAGAGAAAGAGAGGGAGAGAAACATTAATGTGTGGTTGCCTCTCACACACCCCCTACTGGGGACCTGGCCCACAACCCAGCATGTGCCCTGACTGGGCATTGAACCAGCAACGCTTTGGTTCGTAGGCTGGTGCTCAATCCACTGAGCCACACCAGCCAGGGCTGAAGTCAGATATCTTAAGTTAGAAACCTGTCTTTTGACTTAGTAGCTTTGTGGGGACAAGTTACTTAACCTCTCTAAGACTCAGTTTCCTTTTCTGTAAAATGGATATATAATCATAACCACCTGATAGTAATATTGGAAAGATTGAGTGAAGTAATTTTTGAAAAGAGGCTAGCAGTAGATTGTGATAAACTGTGATTAGCTGGTAGCATCTTCTTGTGTTTTTAATTCTGAACCTGGACACTGCCTCTTAGGGTCTTGGAAAGTAGGTACCATATTTATACCATCTCACCTAGCATTGAGTGTTCCAAGTGGTAACTGCTCAGTAAATATTTGCTGCTGCTAGTAACATGATACAAAGTTACCTTAATTTTGTTAAAGACTAACTGGGTATGGATGAAGTTGGATGCTTTCTCCTCTTAGGCTCTCCTCTCCAGCCTCCTCTGTTTTTCTGGGTAATACTTTGACATCCTGGTGAGGATGTCAATACTTGACAAGAGAGAGTGGGTCGGGGTCAAATTCTGGAGGTCATTTACTGGTTGTGTGTCCTGGGAGAAGTTATTCCACCCCTCTGAGCTCTAGTTTCTTTGTCTGTGAAGTGGAGATGAGGGTGGAGAGAGGTGGGTGACCTGACAGTTCTTGTTGGCCTTCTGCAGCTCTACCTCAGTGGAGCTCAAAACAATCAGACTCGATAAAAGGCAACATCAAGGGCCTCACCATAGTAATTTCAGCTAACGTGGAAATCATGGCCTTGGCAGCCCAAGTCTTCGTTGATGTGGGAATCACTAGTTTGGGGGGGGCACATCTTATATAATACATGCTTTGGCTGAAGGGACCCCTTGGTAGCAGATGTCTTAGGGGAGGCCACTTTCAAAGGCTGGATTTCATTCTCAGTTGGCAAACATTTAAAATTTCTTAGCTCAACATGGAGAGAGCCCTGAGGAGAGCAGGACTTGTGAGAGTGACAGATGAGGTGTGTTTAGGGAGGACTTTACCAATTGTTTCCTTTTAATAAGACGTAAAGCTCACTGAAAACATCATCTGGTTTTGGCTTGCTAATTATGCTTTTGCTTTACCTCATTTAGCTGAAGCTTTGATGGCCCTAAATTTCCTAAAGGCCTTGTTAAAAAAATAAAAATAAAATTAGAGTTTAATTATGTAAATACACTATATTATTTTTAGGTTCTCTAAGAAGTGCCCTGCATTTCTGTATATCATTCATTCATTCATTCATTCATTCATCCATCCACTCATTCATCCATCTACTTTTATTGGGCCACTACTCTGTCCCAGGCGCAACACTAGGTACCAGAGCTGTTAGTTACACAG
Organism: Macrotus californicus; assembly: GCA_007922815.1. Lineage (NCBI taxonomy): Eukaryota > Metazoa > Chordata > Mammalia > Chiroptera > Phyllostomidae > Macrotus > Macrotus californicus. Next base: position 10,062 of record VMDR010004518.1, read on the forward strand.
CAGCTGTAACTAATTAAGGTTTTGAGTAGTCTATTTAAAATTTGAAAAAATATTTATTGAGATATAATTGACATATAACATTATATTAGTTTCAGGTGTACAACATAATGATTTGATATGTACATATATTGCCAAATGAACACCATAATAATTCTAGTTAACATCTGTAGCCATACATAGTTACAAATTTTTTTTCTTATGATGAGGACTTTTAAGATCTACTCTTATTATTAATTATAGTTACCATGCTCTACATTATAGTCTCATGGCTTATTTATGTTATAACTAGGAGTTGGTACCTTTTGACCACCGTTACCCATTTCACTCATCCTCTGTACCCATCTATGAGCTTGGCTTTTTGTTTTTTTGTTTTTGATTCCACATATAAGGGAGATCATGCAGTATTTGACCTATTTCACTTCACTTAGCATAGTACCCTCAAGGTCCACCCATGTTGTCTCAAGTAGAAAGATTTCCTTCTTTTTTATGGCCAAATAATATGCTATTATATATATATTATATATATATATAATATATAGATGAATGAATGTATATGTATGCATATACAAACACACCATATTTTGTGTGTGTATAATGTGCACCCACGTTTTTGGCACAAACTTTCAGGAAAAAGTCCTTCATTTTAATTTTTAATTCAATTATTTATGTATTATTTTTATATGTTTTTTGTATTACAAAGAAATCATTTTTTAACATATTATGGTACAAGAAAATTTTGCAACAAATAATTAAAAACCACAAGAACAGATACGAGGTGTTTCAGGCACTACCCATGTATAATGTGCATCCTTATTTTTCCCTCAAAAGTTTGGGCAAAAAAGTACACATTGTATATGGCAAAATGTAGTGTGTATGTGTGTGTGTGTATGTGTGTGTGTGTAAACATATATACATATATATATTCTTTTTTATTCATTCATCCATCACTGGACACTTAAGTTGTTTCCAGACCCTAGCTATTGTAAATAATGATGTCATGAACACGGGAGTGCATACATCTTTTTAAGTAGTGTTTTCATTTTGTTTGGATAAATAACCAGAAGTGACACTGCTGGACCATAGGGTAGCTTTATCTTTGATATTTTGAGGAATCTCAATGCTGTTTTCCACCAGTTTCCATCGACAGTGCACAGGGTTTCCTCTTCTCCACATCCTTACCAACATTTGTTTTTTCTTGTCTTTTTTGATAACAGTAATTCTTGCATGTGTGAAGTGATATCTTGTTGTGGTTTTACTTTGTATTTCCTGATAATTAGTAATATTGAGCACCTTTTCATGTACCTGTTAGCCATCTGTACATCTTTGGAAAAATGTCTGTTCAGATCTTCTGCCCATTTTTTAATCAGATTGTCTTTTTTTGCTATTGAGTTATGTGAGTTCTTTATGTATTTTAAATATTAACCCCATTAATATTTTCTCATGTCATCATGTCTCATTCAGTCACCAGTATCTGTGCTAGCATTGGAGGTGATATAGAGCAGGACTTGAGACCAGTTTTGCCCACAAGGGCTTGCCATCCAGTCAGAGAAGAAGGAAGATTGCCTTGCAGCTTCCTAGAGCCGTATAATAGCAGGATTCCACATGTAAGTGAGATGTATTTGTCAGTATTTGTCTTTCTTTGCCTGATTTATTTCACTTCACTTAGCATAGTACCCTCAAGGGTACTAGTGTAACCAGAACAGTAATAGTAAAAATAATAAGGAAAATAGATGACATTGATTGTTTATTTTGTGACAGCTTATAAGTGATTTAATTAGATTATGTTATTTAATACTCATATGAACCTGATGAAAGAGTTGTTAATTTATTCCATTTTATAGAGGAGAAGCCACAGAAGTTAAATAACTTTTCTGAGCACATATAAATAAGGAGTAGCAGCACTGTGATTCCAACCCAGGTGGCCCAGCTCAAACCTGCCCTCATAATCAATTTTCTATGCTGCACACATGAACTCTATTTTAAATAGTATTACCAACCACAGCTTTATATTCATAAAGCTAGATTATTCACTTTTATGGGGAGATTTCATGAAATGTTTCTGTAAGTAGCAAATTCTCTTGGTAGGTTCAAAATAAGGTTCAGTGGATAAAACTTTGATTTATGTCTTTGTCTTCAGGAACATATCTGTTCTGTAATGGGAAGTGCACCTGTATATAAAATTTTAATCAGATTACATACATAGCAGAAAGAGGTAAAGGTGATATAGTGGACAACCCTTTCCCTCTACTATTAATGAAGACATTTTTATTGATGCTTATTTAATACACACAAATAAAATGAAGAGAACCAAAATGTAAATTACCCTACCGCACATATAACCTTTATTGTCTTTGAACTTTAATCATATGCATCTATTACTTTTATTTTAAAAAAATACAGAAAGATATAATATGGAAAATAATGGTCTGTTTTCTACCTTGACCAGCTGATGATCAAGAATTGTTTCTTGTGTATCCTGGAGAAATGGGTGTGGAGTTAAGTAACATTTAATCTGCGTGAGCTGGGAGGAATGAAAAAATACTTTCTGCTGTGTGCTGCATCCCCTGCCCCAGAGGGTACAAAGTCACAGAAATAAATATCACTCTGTTCTGGGGTGTAGGAGGAAAGGAAGATTGTCAAAGAAAAAGTTCTAACCATTTGGGTCTTCTGTTTCTTTCCCAAGTGTCTCCACATGAATTGTATGGTGATATGAGCCCTTTGGTCCCCCATTAGCCTGCCATGATCCAGGTATAGCTTGTTCACTGACATCCAGCCTAAACACAATTCACATGCTTTTATTCGTGCACCTACCTTAGAGGACAAGAAAGATTTACACTAAAATCCAATGCAGAGTCTCCTTTTACTCATGTTCCTTTCTGCTCTCTCTACTTTTTCCTCTCTCTCCTTGTTTCCAGCCCCCACCCCACCCCCCAGCTCTCTCTCACCTCTGTGCATTTCCACTACATTTTAGATCCTTGCCACTTTTGCTGCACGTGAAGGGGTACATTTGACAGGATGTAACGATGGCGCGTGTGTGCATGTGCCTTTCTAACAATAGTCTGTTGCTTGCGTGATTCTGTTTAAGTCCTTAACAGCATGTACAAATCCTTTGTGGGAGATATCTGGAGTCAAAAGAGTCTTCGCTCACATCCTACAGGCCATCGCTGAGTGCTTCTTTCATCAATACACCATTGCTAGGTGTGAAATGGGCTGTTTAGGATTTTAAGAGCCAAATGTAAATGTGCTTAATGAGCCTCCAGGGAGCCATGGCATGGGCAGGGAAAAAAGGCTTTTAGCAGCAGATGCAGACAAAAGTATTGGATTTCATTCTCTGGGTCTCCTGAAAAGTCAAAGACAAAGAAAATGGTGATCCTGGCCCTTGATGGGGTAGGAGTCAGTCAAAACCAAAATCCAAAGCAACTGGAGTCTCCTGACGTTTTTCTCTTTGGTAAAGAATTCAACAAATGGTGGGGGGACAGATGGAATATAATGACTTGTTATGGTAGTGCAAAGCCCCTGGTACCGAGGGGCATACCCTGACGGAGTGCAAGAAAGCCCGCGATGGAGCCGAAATCTTTGCCATAGTTTTAAGTTTCTGAGCAGAGATTTAAATTTTTTTTTTTTTTTTTTTAGATTTTTAGATCAGTTCAGAAAAACTCATCTGAGTATTCTGAATCTGCTTGAAATCTCTTTTTGGCTCAGTCAAAACAACATTCTTTTTCTCTTTACTAGTAAATATGAAGGCTAGTTCAGGCATCTCAGCGCATTAGAAATCTGTTGAATGTCTCAAATTTATTTTGCTGTAGCTTGGGGCTGGAGTCTGGGAGACTTCCTGCCTCTGACAACTGTTTTATGCCTACCAGGGTCGGCCCAGCTCTTCTTCAGTGTGTTAAAAGTGGCATGTTTCTGAATATAACAATACTGATACTTGATCCTGGCAGGAAAAAAAGTGAAAAATAACTCATAACAATTTTTTTTATGGCTTTAGGCAAGTCAGTAACTCTGGGCAATCTGTATGGTTTGCCTTCTGCAACAGCTGAGCTTCTCGCATTTTCATCCCTTGGAACGAGGATAGAGGCGGGGTCACCCACACTGTTTTCCTTGGTACCCACGCTTCTAGACTCGGGTTTGGAAACTCGCGGCTGGCTGTATCCAGGCGCAGCCTACACGCAGCACTCACTCTCAGCAATCCTGTTCCCTGGCTTTTATTCACTTCCTTGATCTATTTGTATACCTGTGTGCGATATGAGTACCCTGGCTGATAAGCTCTGGGGAGATGGGGCGGAGTCTTTTTCTTATCTCTCAGAACACTGAACACAGAATTTTTCCCATGGAAACCATCAAGTAGATAACTGCCAAATAATATATATATATATATTTTTTACAGCAGTGCATTTTGGCTCTTTTGGTAAGTCCCTAATCCCTGGACTAGTCTGGCTCAGTCTATACTCATGCCACGACTATGACAGGGTCTCACGAGCCTAAATCCTATGGTTTTTGTTTTTTTTTTGGTGGTCAATCAAGAGAATATTGGATTGTGTGCCCTGGAATAAATCACTGAAACTCTTGGCATCCCAATTTTTCTGTCTTTTAAAAAGGATAAGAATAGTTATTTATAAGGTTCAGAAATGTAAGATGGAGAGTAGTAGGAGTGTGAGTTCAGGGCTGGCTCACTGGCTGTGTGGTCTTTGACAAGTTAGGTGAGCTCACTGAGCTTTAGTTCCCTCATCTGTAAATTAGGAATAAGGCCTAATTTATAGGGTTGTAATTAAGATTGAATGAGGCCTGTTCTCTCTCTCTCTCTCTCTCTCTCTCTCAGGCACACCCTCCCCCACCCCCTTGTTTCCCAAGGGCCTCTCTGCCTCTCTCACCTTTCTCCATCTTCTTCCCCCAGGCACATTACCTTTGCCTTTCTTTCCCCTGAGTTCCAAGAGCTCTTCTTTTGCCTCTGTAACTTGTTTCCTGAGCCCACGCAGCCCAGCTGTCTCACTTCTTTCTACCTATCTGACTTCCTAAATAAACTTTCTCCTTTGATTTGAAAAAAAAAAAATGATTGAATGATATTCAGTGAGATGATACATGCATGACTTTTAGAACTGTGCTTGTACTTAGCAAGTGCACAGTAAGTTCCATTGAGGAGGGGTGGCTTGCTTTTGATGAAATATGTAGAGATCTGAGACTCCAAAGGATTCCCTCTGGGGTTGTAGAGAGCAGATCGTTGGGTCCTAGGACAAAGGGCCAGGTATCTTGCTCCCTGGCTGTACCTGAAGTGGAGGCACCACATCAGAGGAAAAGATCAGAGGCCACCAGAGGGGATAGATTAGAGGCCTGAAGTCCTGGCCTTGGTCAGTGTTTCCAGATCCCAAGTGCACCACAGAAGTAGGAAGCGGAGGATCCAGAGAGAGCATGCAAGCTGCGACAGAAGTGTCTCAGTACGAACAACTTTGCACAGAGGGCCAATGACCCCAAGGAACTTCATAATGTCTTGAGCTCTGAAACACACCGAACCTTGGCCCAGCTTTGGGGACCCTAAGACTGACTGAAGTTGCACTTCCCTCCGTCCAGGCAGGATGGGAACTCGAACTGAAGTTGGTTTATGGAAAATAATGAGATGTGATATTTCTTATGTCTTACTATCTACAACATTAAAAATATTAAATCTGCCACAGAATTTCACTTTCTTAGATGTTGACTCTGTTTTATGATATTTAAGAGATTTGAGGGAGGATAAATTTAAAAAAATAATATAACGTTAAGTCCATCCAGATAACAAATTTGGTAGCTTTAAAAAATGGTCTTTTTGATTTTTTAAATTAACATAGTGCCCTGATTCTCTATAAATTATGACTTTTACCCTTTGACATGACCAGGCCACCTCAAATCTTGCGCCATGTCAGGCAGATTAAAATATGTACTAATAAGAAAAAATAGCCAATAGATCACTGAAGTAACAGCACCCTAACATAGGGCCCTACATAGTTACAGATCTTTAACAAATATTTGAGAAATGAATGAATGAATGGGCAGGTTCTGATCAATCCCTAGAATTACTGACAAAAGTGTAAATTTTCTTCATCTTAGCTTTAGTTTTTGTAAATTTTATTATATGCTAATCCTGGTAAGATTAGTCATTGGTGCATAGCGTAAGTGGCAATTCTCTATTAACTAGAATGTATGATTAATCAAAATAAATATATCATTTCCTGACCACACTAAATATTAGAGAATTTCCAGAAGCAACACTGTTGGTAGGCACCTCAATACCTCATAAGCTGAAGGCAACATTACCCTTAGATGAAACTGAGAACGAGCAAGATTTGCTCCTCTTCCTCATTGTCCTTCTCTCTCTCACAGTTCTCTGCCCCCTGGTGAAGGCTTCACTTCTCATGTGACACCTGAGTGGTAAGGTCTCTTCACTATAGCAACTCATCTTTCATGTTTTTCTCTGTTCTCCTCTCTAATTATCTTGGTAAAAGATTTGTGCACAAAGATGCTCTTTGCTGTTTCAGATATAATAATACAAAACTGAAATTAAATATCCAAATAAATGATGAGATATTTCCAAAAGAGCTATCATGCAGCTATTATATTGTAGATGATGTTTTTAAAATTATGTAATAACTGAGAAAATGTTAATGCCACCAAGTAAAGTCAAAGGAGAAAATAGGGGATAGTTCAGGCGTGTGGCTCTGTGGGCATGTTAGAATGGACTTTGGACTATAAAGAGTAGTTATTGGATTTCACTTGCCTTGGAACATCCTTGGTCAATAATTTTTCTCTAAGCAGAGTTTTTGAAAAATATTGAGGGGTAGTGACTTTATAAGCTCACACTCTCTTTCTCAAACACCTGGAATACAATCTTTCTATGTTGCTGATTAAGTATAAGGTAAAGCTAAGTTGGGGTTGGTTGACATCTTAGTTTGAAAATTGAGAGGCCTTACTAGGATGTATGCTTGAGTAAAAAACCCTCTCGCCTTGGCTTAGAGGTTAATCAAAGAAGTTTCTATGGGCAGGGTAAAGAATTTCGTTGGAAAATTGTCTTGGATTTCTTTTACCCAGAGGTTAATTGCTGATCAAGGAAGTAGATTACAAAACTGCCTGGCAGTAACTGTGGTTATCTCTTGGTAGAGTTGTGGGCTATTTTAATTTTCTTTTTGGTACCTTTATTTTCTAATTTCTCCGAAGTGAGCATATATCAATTTAATAATCAGAAAAAAATAACAATTAAACTTTCTAAATTCCTTGTATGCCTAGTCCTTGTTGGCTTGTGTGTCTAAAACTAGGTCACATTTTCATTAATATGGAAATTATAATGACTTTGCCCCTACTTGCTCGTGAAGGAATTTAGGATCCTCCAACTGCTCTCCAGGTATTTATAAGAGTCTTTGGCACTTTTCCTGAGCACTGCTTTCTGATATTCTGACGTTCTTGTCAAGAGGCCAGTGTACAGGCAGGCACACATATGGTGCAAGCTAACTGGCCTTTCCTGATGACATTGCTGACCTGCAGAATGGCCTGCTCCTGCCTCTGCCCTCTTTCCTTAGCATTTTCTAGGACCCTCTGCCAGTTCCCCAGGAGGACAGCTGATAATAAGCTGGAAATTTTCACAAGGCTTTACTATAGCCATGAAGCCATGAAAGGGGAATATATATTCTAGATGTTAGCATGTAGCTGTGATACATGAGATTTCCCTCAAAGCCCACTGGCCAGGGCTGGCCTCAAATATCTGCTTCCCACTGTTTTGCTGCCTTTCTGCCCAGCCTCTCCTCACTTGCATTTCCTAGAGTGCTCGGAGTTGTTTAGGCCTTGGAGTTCACATCTGTAGGAATCCCAAAGAGACCAAGGTGCTTCTCCTTCCTTCCAGACTAAGGCTCACGTCCGTGGGCCTCATTTCTAGCTTCATTCCCAGGAAGACTGACCAAGAGAGTAGCTGCTGTCTTAGGAAGAAGGTCAAGCCCCTGTCCTCAAAAGAGTGTGACCAGGTCTTCTAAGTCCAACAGAAAAATGGCTATAAATTACCTGAAAATCTATATATTACATTTATTCTTTTCTGGAAGTTTCAGTGTTAAATAAGAACTCAGTGGTCCGGTCCAAGTTTCTCTGGGATTTCACAGCCAGGTTGTTTTTACCATCTCTCATCCATCCTGAAATGAGGGTCAGGCTGGTGTGACCTTTCTCTCATTGTCTCCAGCCTGCATCCTTTGAGCAAGCGGAAAAATGCACACACACAATCACACCTGCACATGTACACTTCCACATGAACAAGGGGTCGTTTTTCTCTATCAAACCATATTTATAAAAACAAACAAACAAAACCCCATTGCCCTGAAAGAAACAAGTATAAAGAACTTTGCTATAAAACTGCCCCACAGTTTATATTACAAAACAGAACACTTTCTTTCTCAGTTAAAAACACCTGCACTCAGTTTATTTCACATTTTTCCCCAAGAACAATAATGGGTGGGGACTTCCTTTACATTCCTGTCACTAAACAGGTCCATTTGCAGCAATTATCCCAATCAAAGGAACAGTCTACCCCATAGGTGAATTCAGTCCTCTTACTTTGAGAGGAAATTGTCTCAGTTTTGAAATAGCAGTTTTGCAGCCTCTGCAGAGCAAAGTTTAAAAAAGATAGGAGGGATAAAATAATCTGAGGGTAGACTTTTAACTTCATCTGGATGCCCTTCACATCAAGTGTTATAATTATTTATGCATTAAGGTTGACTTTTCATGTACCTGCCATGTTTCTACAAGCCTTACTTTCTGCTGCCACTAGCCCAAGAAAAGAATGATCAGGAATGAAGCAGTAATTGATAAATGGCTTGCTCTCTTTTCCTTCTCTGGTATCCCTAACAATCGAGAAGCTGTTTTCAGGGTTTTAGTCCAGCAGTGTGACTGGTGTGGGCATTGAGGTGGAGGTGGGGCAGGGCCAGGGCCTCCATTGCCATCCTTAGTCTGTGCTACCACTTCAGTCAACCAAGTGGCTGGAAATGCAGCATCTGGGTCAGTGTTCCTCAGCTCTGCTCAGATCTCCAGAGGGCTTCCATGATCTAGGAGGAATTAGAGAAAGAGCAAAGGAGAAAAAGCCCAATGAAGAAATTCAAATGAGTTTCAACTATTTTGAAGTTGATAACAAAGTGAGTTTAAGAGGCAGAACCAGAAGGAGAGCTTTGTATCCTCGAAGAGTGATGATAAGAAATGAGCAAGAACTCCTGATGATAATTGTGATTTGGTGCCACTTGAGGGTGTGGCATGCTACCCACGTCCTATACCTACCATAGCCAAGGCAATTTTCTCTGAAGCTTGATATCTGTTCTCCCTTTCTTGTAGCCCTTAATCAACTTTATCACTTATTTCTCTTTAAAAAGTACTGTACACATTACTTAGGATGGTACTTCATTACATACAGCATATTATTACCTGTCTGCCCTAACCCTATGGCTTTACAGGTAATATCACTTCCCATGCCTGTATAAGAATGATGCCTCCTTCCCCATGTCACATTTCCTTTTTCTGCATTAAGTTGACCTTGAATGTCTACTCTGAAGTAGACATTGAACATACTGCATGAATTTTAGCATTTAATTATATACAACAAACACTCCTTCTTTTGTGTGCCTATAAGCCTTTTAATGTGTACGAGTCATTTGTCATCTGCATTTTTGCATTATTAGTTTCTGTTTTATGTTCATTCAGTCATGTAGTAAATATTTCCTGAATATTTGCTTCAGTCCAGGCACCGTGGTCATAGGAGTAAGAGTGGAGCTTTGTTAGTAAAGAAAACAGATGATAGTAGCACACTTTGATGTGCTATGTGCCTTAAGAAAAGTATGAAATGAATGCTGTAGGCATCTTGGAGGAAAGAATCCCAACTCCAGAGAAGACTTTATGGAGACTGGGATGGATCTTAAAGAATAGATTGAAATTTTTTAGGCAGACAAGGAGGAAGGATATTCCAGAGAGGGAGCAGGATAAGCAGAAGGAGAGTCTTATGAGGGCCTAATATCATGGGTGACTGGTGAACTGAGTAGTGGACCTTAAGCATATTTTGTGTGCATGTGATTTGGAAGGTGGGAAAGAAGATGAAAATGATAGCCTGGGCCCAGCTTGTTGGGATTCTTTTCTGCTATGTCGAGCTAAGGAGTTTGTACATTTAGCTATGAGAGTGCTCATATTTATAAGAAAGATACTGACATAATCAAATTTGTTTAGTAGAAAGAGAATTCTGATATAGGCAAGGAATATGGACAGAGTGGAGAGATGGAGGCCAGTTAGGAAACTAAACTGTAGCTGTGAGATGAAGAGGAAAGGCTGGATTCTGGGAAACAGAGAAGGAAGAGGGGAAGAACCTTTTGTAGATATGATAATAAATTCAGTTAAATTGTACATGCCAGGAGATGTCTGGTAGGCAAGTAGAAATAAGGACTTTATCTTAAAGGAGACACCTCTGTCTTAGACAGAGAACAGGGAACCACTGGCCTTGAAAGTAGCCATGGCAGTAGGTGGTAAATAAGATTACTTTAGGGAGACTAAATAGCCAGAGAGGAAAGATCCTGAGAGGAGGGATGAATGATACAGGAAAATGAGGGATAATTGATAGAACCAGATCTTAGCATAGGCAGAAGGGCATTTAATCCAGCAACTAAATAAAAAAGATTCTCCCTAAATAGGTGTACTATATTTGAGGAAAGGTAAGAATTGATAGGACTTTTCCTCAAGATGACAACATAGGTAAACACGGCTTGCCTTTTTGCACAACCACAGCAAAATTACAACTAAAACATAGAACAATCAACACTCAGAACCATCAGAAATAGAGTTGAAGGGAAGTGTGACAACTACAGAATTAAAGAAAATACATCCATCCAGACTGAGAGGAGGGCGGAGACATGGAAGAACTGGTCCGACTTCCACATGTGGTGGATGAAAACTCAGGGAGTATATTTCAGAAGCAAGGGGTACCAGCCCCACATCAAGACCCCTAGCCCAGGGTTCTAGTACCAGGAAGAGAAGTCCCCATAACTTCTGGCTACAAAAACTAGAAAGGACTGAGTCAGTAGAAGAAACTTTTGGGGTCTGAAACCATTCCCCTTTAAGAACTCATACACAGACTTACTCAGACTCACTCCCTCAGAGTTCCAACACCAGGGTAGCAGTTTGCAAGGTACCAGTGGCACACAGCAATGAACTGAAGTGTCTGGCATCAAGGTGGGAACTGGGGGACAGCTTTCTCCTAGACAAAAATGTAGACAGAGGCCATTGTCCCTTTGCTGAACCTTCCCCCTACAGAGCCTCAGAGCTGGCAGGTGGATGCCATATCTGATACTCCATCAATTTGACTAACACTGTGTGCCCCACCCTGGAGATGTGCAGAAACTCCATCCCACTCAACTTCCCGGCCAACCCAAGATGTTAACCTTGACTTTTCCATAGGAATGACTCGTCTTGGCTCATGCTGCACAACTTCCTAAATCCTATCAAACAAGCAACAACTAGCCTCAGTAAGTTCCCAGACCCCATACCTATTGCTAAGTGGCCAAGCCTGGCACTAGGATCAGGTATCCTAGGTTCATAGCTTGGCTTTGCCTGGGAATCTCCAGGGCCAGCACAAGTAGCAGCCATCTACAGATTGCTTTGTAGCTGGTGCAGGGTGGGCACAGGCAGAACATGGGTGGGGGCTGACCTTGGCCTGCATCACCCAGGAAAACCCAGACCTGTACACACAGTGGACAGCTACAGACCACCTCAGATCACCACCATCCTGTCCTGCACAGTTGATCTTCCATGGAGAGTGGAGGTTGGTGGTCAGTGGCCATAGCAAGTTCTTGCAGCTGACTGGCCTGGGAAAATCCCTCCCATTGACCTGCCAAGAGCATTCAAGGCTCAACTAGAAAAAGAGGGTGTACTCAGCACACATGAATGGTGCACCTTGAGTACCCAGCTTGGGTGATGAGGAGGCTGTGCCACTGGACCCTACAGGACACCTACTACATTAGGCCACACTACTAACACACAGAGTCATAGCAGCTTGACCTAGTACATAGAAACAAACACAGAGAGGCTGCTAAAATGTGGAGACAAAGAACATAGCCCAAATGAAAGAACAGATCAAAATTCTAGAAAAAGAACTAAACAAAATGGAGATAAGCAATCTATCAGATGCAGAGTTCACAACACTGGTGGTGAGGATGCTCAATGAACTTAGTTAGGACCTCAACAGCATAAAAAAGATCCAGTCAGAAACAAAGGATACACTAATTGAAATAAAGAACAATTTACAGGGAAACAATAGTAAAGGGAATGAAGCCAAGAATCAAATCAATGATTCACAAGGAAGCAAAAAACAACCAACCAGAACAACAAGAAGAAAAAAGAATTCAAAATAAACAAGGATAGTGTAAGCAGCATCTGGGACAACTTCAATATGCCCAACATTCGCATTATAGGAGTGCCAGAAGAAGAAGAGAAAAAATAAGAAATTGGAAATCTATTTGAAAAATTAACGAAAGATAACTTCCCTAATTTGGTGTAAGAAATAGACATGCAAGTGCAGGAAGCATAGAGAGTACCAAACACAATGGATGCAAAGAAGCCCACTCTAAGACACATCATGGTTAGAATGCCAAAGATTAAAGATAAAGAGAGAAGCTTAAATGCAGCAAAAGAAAAGCAGTCAGTTATCCACAGGGGACTTTCCATAAGACTGTCAGCTGATTTCTCAAAAGAAACTCTGCAGGCTAGAAGAAATATTCAAAGTCATGAAAAGCAGGGTCCTACAGACAAGATTGCTCTACCAAAACAAAGCTATCATTTAAAATTGAAGAGCAGATAAAGAGCTTCCCAGACAAGAAAAAACTAAATGAGTTCATCATCACCAAATCATTATTATATGAAATGTTAAAAAGACTTATTTGAGAAAAAGGAGATCAAAACTATGGACAATAAAATGGCAATAAGCACATATCTATTAACAATTGAATCTAAAAAAGTGAACTAAACAAACAAGAAAAACAGAGACAGAACCATGGATTTGGAGAGCATTTTGATGGTTGCCAGATGGGAGGTGAGGGGATTAAGAAGTAAAAATAGGTAGTTACAGAATAGCCATGGGGATGTAAAGTACAGTGAAGGAACTTATACGCATGATCCATGGACATGAACAATGGTGTAGGGATTGCCTGAGGGAGTGGGGGGTTTGTGTTAGATGTAACTTAGAAATTTTTTGTTGTGCTGTTTTGTCTCCCATGGACATATAATTTGCAAACTCACCCCTTCCACCCTTTATAATGTGAAGAGTAAATAAGAAACTGGAGACAAGAACAAACTTCCCCTGAAGAGTTGGAATTACAAACAGGAGAGGAAGAAAAATATTGGAAGGGACAATGTCGAGATGTATGCACCTCTCATTCTTATTGCTTTTTACACAAGAGCATTTGGCTCAGTTTCCAGTGGGCACTGTGACTGCCAGGTTTTTGCTTGTTCAATTGACTTTTATTGCTTTGCTTCACGCTTTTAAAACATTTGTAACCCAAGAAGAGCTTGCGTTATTCTGGGTACTGATGCTTAAATGTGAAGATCTTTACAACACAGTTTGTTAGAAATTATAAATTAAGCACTTATCGTCACACTTAGCATTTCATCTGGAACTTTGAAATTAAAGCACATATTAGTATATGAACAATTAATGCTGGACTTGCTTATAAAAAATGGAGAAGATTGTTCTTTTTCGTAATTGGTGTTTATATGTCTAGAGCCTCGACAGATACCCAGTTGTAGATGTATCTTGGCAATGTCCAAAGCATGGCTGGCCTCTCTATTCATTGGTATGATTTTTTTTTTCAACAAAGGGGCATAATATCCCTTTATTGGACTAAAATTTGTCTTAAAAAGTAAAAACAAATTATGCTGAGCATGAAATTTCAAACCTGAGTGAAAAACATCTGAACACTGGGTGTTCATCTTTCTAACAAGCTTAGCAGATGGATGGGAAGTGATGTTTGCTGTTTATTTCCTCAACATATCAATATGTGAGGATGTGGTGCAAAATATGGTTTTCCTGCAAATGAGCAAAACCATGCCAGAAGAGTACAAGAGACATACTTTGTACTCTGAAAGAACTTTAGAAATTGGAGGGCCACTATCAATTTAAAACCTGCCCAGTGTTTTTTACTCATCAAAATCCTAGAATGGTTGTGATCGGGGCTGAAAAGATGCGATTGTTTCTGCTACTCATCTCACCATTTCAAGAGCACTTAAAGAGTTCTTTCAGGCAAGAAACACAAGGACAACCGAAAGCTATCTGCATTCAGAGCCTTTACATTAAAAAGAAAAAAGAAAAGAAGAAGAAAAAAATTGTAAATCCAAGCCACCAAAACATGCAGTGCATGTCATGTGATTTTCCCAGACTTTTAGCGTGTATTTTTGTGACCAGTGACCTTTCTTTGGTTGTCAATCACTTAAGAATTAGGCCATGGTCATGGTTTAATAGTTAATTGGTATTATTTGGGAGTAGATATGGAATTAGTCATAGTAGCCATGTAAAGATTTCTGCAGGAGTATCACACTGATAAAGGGGAGCTATAAGAAAGGGGTAAGTCCCTGGCTGGTGTGGCTCAGTGGATTGAGTGCCGGCCTGCAAACCAGTGTTGCTGGTTTGATTCCCAGTCTAGGGCACACACATAGCTTGCAGGCCAGGTCCCCAGGGCACGTGAGAGGCAATCACATGTTGATGTTTCTCTCCCTCTCTTTCTCCCTCCCTTCCCCTCTCTAAAAATAAATTAAGTCTGAAAAAAAAAGCAGTAAGTAGCTAAAAAGCATATAAAACCCTGAGAATATTTACTTGTTTCTTAGGATAAATAAAACTTTCTTGGTTTTTTTGGTCGAATTTTTGGTGCTAATCTAAAACCTTTGTTAATTATTATTTCTCAATGGCTCTTGTTCTTATGGTATTGATCACAGATTGCCTACATTTCCTGGAAAATTATCAAAATTGCTCTAACCTAAGTGAAAGTTATCTGACCACCCCAAGGAGAATAATGAAGTGGCTAAAATGGTGAAAGATTCATGTTCTAATAGGTTAAGTTTACACATTTATAGTCACAATCTTGCTAATAGTGACCTATAAAATTTTAACCCATGCCTAGGGCTGAGAAAAGCAGATATTTATCTTTGTTTGTAAGTTTCCATCATCTTGGTGCCTCTGGGATGGAAGCCACTTTCACTAGAAGAAATATTTTTATCTTAATTTGGTGAGTTGAGAATAACAGCTTTAAACTGAGAGGTAGCATTGTGAAACTTTGCCCCCCAAAATGGTGTTGGGCTTAAGCTGATTTGCCCAGAGGACTGACCCTGGGGCTGGAGAGAGTGCCTGGTGGTTCCAGGCCCAGGGCAATCCCTTTTTTTATAAAGCAAAAGGAGATTCTCTTATTTCTCAGAGAGTTCATAGAATCACATTATGTTATTGGAATAGATGAGGCAAAGGCATCTGGTCTTTGGAAGTGTTTAAATATCTGCAAAAAATTTATTTTGTGGCTTCCACTTTCTTTACTCTGTTGAACTGTTTTACATAAAAGCTTTGAATTTTACAGAAATATTTTGCGAAGTGAATGTGAAGCTGTGTATCATAATGGAAAAAAAACTATAATGGGTAGAGGACTCATTAGGAAATCAAGGTTCTAGGCCCAAATTGTTCTCCTTGGAGAAGTCCCTTAATTACTCTGACCCTCATTTTGGACATTTGTATAATGGAGGTTTTGACAGGCTGCCCTATCTGTGACCCTGTCGCCTGCTGTTAAAATGATATGGCTTCTCCAACATTTCTCTTGTGAGAAGTACAAAAAAAGCTAACTGTAGAGACTATTAAGGCAAAGCAATAGAGAGTAAAGTCTCAGTGCATTCTAAAATGTTTAGTATAGAGACCTGTGTCATAAAATCCAGAGCAGAGAGAGAGTGACTTAAAATATGGCCTTAAATATGATGTTAGAGTTACTATTTCGTATACAATTAGGTCACAGTCTTATAAATGAGGGGAACAGGAGTTTGTCATGTAGATCAGACAGGTGGTATGGGAGGAAATCCATGTGGTGGCGAAGTGTATTTTCACTTAGTGAAGAAGAAAACCAGTCATGTTTAATGTAGACCAGAGATCATCTTTCCTCTCGGTGGAACCAGTTTTCTTTTTTTTAAATATATTTTATTGATTATACTATTACAGTTGTCCCATTTCCCCCCCTTTATTCCCCTCCACCCTGCACACCCCCTCCCACCCTTTAGTTCATGTCCATGGGTCATATATATAAGTTCTTTGGCTTCTACATTTCCTATACTATTCTTAACCTCCCCCTGTCTATTTTCTACCTACCATTTATGCTACTTATTCTCTGTACCTTTTCCCCCTCTCTCCCCCTCCCACTCCCACACTGATAACCCTCCAGGTGATCTCCATTTCTGTGATTCTGTTCCTGTCCTAGTTGTTTGCTTAGTTTTTTTTTGAGGTTCAGTTGTTAATAGCTGTGAGTTTGTTGTCATTTTACTGTTCATAGTTTTGATCTTTTTCTTAAATATGTCCCTTGAACATTTCATATAATAAGGGCTTAGTGATGATGAACTTCTTTAACTTTACCTTATCTGGGAAGCACTTTATCTGCCCTTCCATTCTAAATGATAGTTTTGCTGGATAGAGTAATCTTGTATGTAGGTCCTTGCCTTTCATGACCTGAAATACTTCTTTCCAGCCCCTTCTTGCCTGCAAGGTTTCTTTTGAGAAATCAGCCGACAGACTCATGGGCGCTCCTTTGTAGGTAACTGTCTCCTTTTCTCTTGCTGCTTTTGAGATTCTCTCCTTATCTTTCATCTTGGGTAATGTAATTATGATGTACCTTGGTGTGTTCCTTCCTGCGTCCAGCTTCTTTGGGATTCTCTGAGCTTCCTGGATTTCCTGAAAGTCTATTTCCTTTGCCAGACTGGGAAAGTTCTCCTTCATTACTTTTTCCAATAAGTTTTCAGTTTCTTGCTTTTCCTCTTCTTCTTCTGGCACCCCTATGATTCAGATGTTGGAACATTTAAAGATGTCCTGGAGGTTCCTAAGCCTCTCCTCATTTTTTTGAATTCCTGTTTCTTCATTGTGTTCTGGTTGAATGTTTCTTTCTTCTTTCTGCTCCAAACTGTTGATTTGAGTCCTGATTTCCTTCCCAACCCTGTTGGTTCCCTGTAGATTCTTTATTTCACATAATGCAACCTTCATTGCTGCCTGGATCTTTTTTATGCTGTTGAAATACCCAGTGAGTTCCTGGAACATACTGATTACCAGTGTTTTGAACTGTGCATCTGATAGATTGACTATCTCTTTATTGCTTAATTGTATTTTTTTTTCTGAAGCTTTGAACTGTTCTTTCATTTGGGCCATTTTTTTCCCCCCTCTGGGCATGCCTGTTACGTAGTAAGGGGCAGAGCTTTAGGTGTTCACCATGGCGGGGCAACCCGCATAGTTGCGTTGTGGCGCTGTTTGTGAGGGAGGGGTCTGAGAGGGAACAGTGCCCCTCCCTCTGCTCTCTGATGGTTTTCAGTCACTTCCCCTGATACCCACAATCAAATTGGGCCCTTCTGGTGCTGATTCCCAGGTGGGTGGGCTTGTGTACATTCTAGGACCCTGTGGGTCTCTCCAACGAGCTCTCCTATGAGGCTGAGAGTTTCTCCCGCTGCCGCCTCAACCCCCACAGGTGTTTTCAGTCAAAGGTTTGAGGCTTTATTTCCCTGCACTGGAGCCCTGGGTCACGTGGTCTGTCTCACTCCCCAGTTGTTCCTCCTGATTTATCTGATTGTGAATGTGGGTCTGCCCAGTCTGCCAGCTGCCACCTTGCCTGCCCAGGTCCTCTAGCCACTGGCTTTCTGAGAGTCCTCTCCACTCGTTGCTTGTCTCTGCCCCTCCTACAGGTCTGGATGAATGTTTCTTCTTCAACTCCTTGGTTGTCTTCCATACAGTTTGATTTTCTGTCATTTCTGGTTGTTTTTTGTTTTTAAATTTGCTGTTGTCCTTCTTTTGGTTGTGCGAGGTGGCACAGTGTGTCTAACTACACCTCCATCTTGGCTGGAAATCGGCAGTGATGGAACTAATTTTCAATGAAGCAAGTATAATAGAAGCAAAAACCATGGACATTCAACAAATATGTGAAACCATGCAGTTTACAAGATGATAAAACTGGGAGTATGTACAGTTATCTAAGCTGAAAAAACAGTAAGGCCAGTCAATCCTCTGGAAGTTCCCTTTTCCAGAGGGTACTAAAGGTACATCTTTTAGGGCAGAAAGGAATAGGCTAGTGCTTGCATTATACACGTTTTGCAGGGGAACTTCTAATTTCCTCACCCCATAGCTCCCTGTATCTTTCAGTGCTGACCACATTTTGAAGAGTAAAACACAAATAATTTAATGGAACCATATCGTAATAGGAGAAAGTAGCCAAGAGTTTCACACTCTTTCATGACCTTAAAAAATAAACCATTGAACTTTTGGCTGAGAAACATTAACAAGAAGTTAATGCACCAGAGACCCTTACCTTTTCTGTGATGCTTGGAGAAATGCCATGAGATAGTTGGGCATTTTCTGCTTCTGACCCAGAGCTACATCCAGATAAACCAAATTTAGTTTCCAGTATCATACCCTCAAAAGGAAAAGAATAAAGGATGGCATGGGGGCCAAAGTCAACAAGTGAGCACTGAGGATGGGGTGGAGGATCTGTTTAAATTTTAATTATATTCCTTTTACTTGGCATGTCACCAACCTGATGTCACTGTTGTTGGCATCCTGGCCCACTATCCTTGTGTCTGATTTCTGCTTGGAGATACTACCTGGCTGGGTGACTCTTCTGTGTTTCCTTTTTTAGTTTTATGGTCTACTCAACTCTTGGTTCTTGATGTGTTCTTACTTTTAGTGACTCCCTGCCCCAGTGCCATGTAATGCTCAATTGCTGCCCTGATCCACCTCCCAGAAAAGAGGGATTTTGACATTATCTGTGTTATCACATGGTTGTAAGTATTGATGAGACGGTATATGAAGAAGTCCCATCCCAGTGAATGGGTTAGGTCCTCACAGACAAGGTAGGGAATGTCACTCTTTCAGCAATCAAAAGGCCTCCTCAGTCAAGGGCTAGTTCAGAACAGAACAATTGGTCCACTGTACTAAAATGACAGCCACAACTATAACAACAGAAAAATAATTTTAAATTAAAACCTCCATCCTCTCCCCTGCATACTGTAGCTCATGAAGATCAAGTCACCTGGCTAGGTAGCTCTGTTGGTTAGAGCATCGTCCCAATATATCAAAGTTGTGCATACAGTCCCCAGTCAGGGCACATACAAGAATCAAGCAATGAATCCATAAATAAGTGGAACAACGAACTGATGTTTCTCTCTCTCTCTTGCTCTCAAGTCAATAAATAAAAATGTTTAAAAAGATTCAATCAGGCACATACTAGGAAGTTCGAAAAAGTGAGTTTTTTCTCCTTCTCTTAAAGGAAAACACTTTAGAAAATGCTTTTAAGCCTCTCGAATCATGGCTGTCAAATATAGAAGTCAAGTTCAGAGAATAAGCCCTTCAGTGACATTTACCTGGCTCATGGAGGAAAAGATTTCTTCTTTTGTTGTCAGAGGAGAAAACTTGATGGTGGATGCTGTAAATTCCTAATGAAATTATTTTGACAGTATTCTTCATATATGTCTTGTGATAGTCATATTAGATTTCTGATAAGTAGTACAGTTACTGCTGGCAATGTTAATATTCATTTATTAACATTAACCTTTCATTCCATTTTATAGCCAAACAGAACTGTTAAATGCTTGATTACTTCTCCAAAAGGGAAGTTTTCTACCAGTCCTTAGACAGGTGGTGTTGGTGGACTAGGCTCAGGTCCAGTATTCCTGGCTCTGCCGTATGGCTCTGGAGGACAGTTTTCACACCCAACAGCACTACAAGTTCCAGGTAACTTTTGAGTTCAGTGAAGATCAAAAGTGAAGGTAAAAATAGGCTTGATGGAGAAGGAAAAGAGCCTGGTGGAAAAAATCTGCCAGCCTTTTAAATGGTCTTTCTTTCATTACAGATTCCAGGTTTTGAATCATTCTGGTCTTTCATACTAACTTCTTTATTTAAAGTGTTAATTAATACCTTTATTCTTTTGGTTATCAAAGACCTGTGTAATTGATGTTCTGAGCACCCTGAGATATAAATCATATACATGTATTTACTTTCTTTAAAGCAGAACAGATGACCAAACATTTAATCACAAGTATTCTTTTTTTTTTTAAAGTTAATTTATTTTGGTAAAATTGAGTGTTAGTGGTTTGGTAATATTAAAAATATAAAAATAGTTTCCCAAACCTTATTGTAACAGGGTGCAGCCAAGGGCGGGGGCTCAAATAGGGATTTGTAATGGGGTCCAGAACTTGGTGTCCAGGAAATATTAGAAAAAAAAATATATAGGATGTCCTTACCCACCCCAAGTCTGAGCTGGGGGATGGGACGCATGGAGCAGGGTCATTGAGAGTTGTTTTGAACAGCAACGGTTTTGCAGACAACCTCTAGAATGGTCATTTAACATATCTATAACCTTTAACTGGTTTCATAGATATGTTAAATGGCTGTGGCCACCCTTTGAGCCAGGGGGATGGGAGTGACTTCAACCCATGATGTAACTGGGAGGCAACTCCTCCTGGTTACAGAGCCTGGGTAAGAGCTTGGAGATGATTGGCTCCACATCACTGGGCCACTCCTGCCTGGACTTACTATGGCAGCCCAGTAAAGCCGGAAAAATATGAGAATGCTGGCAGCTGTGGCCAGTTGTGGGAGGAGTAGGAAATGGTGCGGCAGAGGAAGACTGGTGCTGGGAATTAAACCCAGGTGCAGTGGCCATGCGGTGTGTTTTTGGGATCTTGTGGCTTGAGCAGAGAAGAACCATGAAGCTTTAGGGTGCTCCCTTTTTGCCATGTGGCTTAGGAAGCAGGAGAGACTTTGCCTGGAAGGAAAGGGGTGAAAGGTCTCTTGCTGGTGGGCCAGGTGAAGGTGCCATATGGATTTGGATTAACTGGAGATCGCTGTGGTGACACAGCTGATGGTGCCAGAATTGAGGGGCTGCCTGAACCTCAGACTTCTACTTTTCCTGAGATACGGTACCCTGGACTGGGCAGAGGGGGAAGGAAGGACTGTGCATTTGTGGTTATTCTGAAGGACTTTGGGATCTCAATGAAGACATTAAGTCATTGCTCTTAAGTTTGTATAACTCTTTAAATAAATAATCCCTTTCCTTTTCACCAAACTCTGGCATTGAGAAACGTCTTTCCCTGGTGGCGGGCAAGGCAAACCTAATACAGGGTGGGAGAACCCTGGAGCACTAGGGTGGGTCCATTTGGTAATAGTGTATCATTTTCATCCCTGCCTGGGTCTCTTTTGTAACATTATTACTAAATTTGCAGATTTTTTAGCATGTGAGAACTTCAGACTTATAAATACTGGGCTAAGGTTGGTGGTTTTTAATATATATCTACTATGTATTAATATATGTATACTCATATATGTATTCTCTTACAGAGTGCAAATCTCTTTCTTAAAGGAAACCATAAAATGAAATCTCCATATATAAAGTAGTAAAATTATTGCTGGTATGGTTGAAGATGACTCTCCCTTTGCCTCTTACTGTCTCCTAAGTTGCCTAAATGGAACTCTTAGGGTCTAAAGAATGTAGTTTCAGATCCACTGGGCTGAGAAACAAAGAATGAAAAGGGCATTTGGACAACTCCCTACTACAGTCTTCTCAGTCTTCCTCTCACACAAAGATAGTGGGTAACTGGGTCAGTAGTAAATGGGTCAAAATATAAAGAAACGTTCTCTTTGCTTATTCACTTGTGAATCATTCACGTTACTCACGAACCAAAGGGAATTTGGCTTCTTCTTCCCCGTCTCATTTCCCCACAGCCATCGAGTCTGTGGCCATGCTTCCCAAGCCTGCCCTGCCTCCTTGTATGGGCAGAACATACTCACTTGCAGAATTCTGAATTTCAGGGACCTGTGGAATTAAGAAATATAAGAGGCTAAAATGGGCTTCCCGATGTTTTATTTAGCAAAAAATAGATACTTCAGAGAGTAGCTACTACAGGATATGTCAAAAAACTGCCACTTCATAAAAGACAGGGCATTTTAACAACAAAATAGAATGACCATAATCTTGGACTTGTTCAAAAGTTCATAATTACTTGAAAAGAGGGCAAAACACTTCTGCTTTTGGAGTAAGACTTGGGGTTCTGTCCCAGTTCTGCCAATTATTACCTATATAACATTGGCCAATAGAATTGATCTTTCTGAACCTCATCTTTAAAATTTAAATAAAGACTTGTCCCTGACATGATTTTCAGAATGCAGCTGAAAAATGGATTCGTAGCTCTATGGTCTTTGGTACATAGCAGGTGCTCAGTAAACATTCTTTCCCTCCCGCAGTCCTGTCTTCCCGTCTCCTACTTGATGATCAAGTAAGAAAATAACAAGAAAGTGCTTGGTGAACCATAAAGTACTATTTAAATGTAAGGCTTATAAGGTGTTTGCTTTAAGCACACACATTTTCCTTTTTATAAGATGTGTAGATAAGTGGTATAGTAACCCTCAGGAAATAAACCTAGCGCCTTGTCCAATTCCTTGAGGGCTCACATGGCCTTTTGGATGAAATATAGATGTCATTTTAAAATATTGTTCATATAGCACATATTGTGTTTCTTTTGCATGTTTTTTAAACAAAGAGCATTAACCAGTCAACTCATAGATTTTCCTGCGTGATAAACACCCTTTCCTGCATAAAGAAACAGTTATAAAGTCCTGTGGAGTTGTAAAATGTTTGGAGTTATATTGCATTAAGTGCTATTGCTCTCAATCTCACTGAGCTGTTAAGGTGTTTTATAACGGGATGTAAATATTTATGGTCTGTTTGAGAATAACCAAAGAAAAGTGATTTTCATTATTTCACTTCGTATCCTATTAGCTAGACGTATCTCTTAGTGTTTGAACTCTTTCATGACTTAGAAAGTGATGCAGGAAAGTCAGCGTTTGTGTTAACATGTGGTTGGGAAGGAATGTGGCTACTTTTGTTACTGTGTCAAGTCACCCAGAGCGGTTATGCCTGACAGTGTGCCTCGTGGCACATGCTACAGCTTCTCTATATCCTGCCGGGACCAAGCAGAGCCGTTAAGAATTCTTCTTAGGTGCATCATGAATAATAATCATCCACGTGTAACAAAACACTAACTTTCAGGTTTTAAGGGAAACTTGGTAGTTTCGGATTCTAAACCTGGTTTGGATACCTCTCAGACATGGTTTTCAGTTGAGAAGTCGTATTTCTGCTTTTAATTCTTTTCCCTTAAAGAAAACCTGAATAACAATTGCGTGTGTTTCTTTAAGAATCAAATCTGGCTTTTAGAAATCAGTCTTGGTTCTGAAGCTTTTGTACACGTCTCTATTGTAACAATAGGCAGTAGTTAATTTAAATGAATTTAAGCTATTGCTCATCACTAAAGGGTTTAGGAAAGTCTGTAAGACATGCTTTTTATTGAGGAAATAAGAAAAGCTGAGCTATTTTCATGACCACATACTGTACTTGAAATCACCTAGTTATAGAAAACAGGAAAGGTTAAATATTCAAAAATAACAATTTAAAACCACTTTGTTCTCAAATCTGTCACTACAGTTTTTGTCAGATAGGTTTAAATCCTGGTAATTGGTTTATGCCAAAGGACAGAGGACAGTCATTTCAAAGCTTTCCTGTTCACAGACTATTAAATTGCCAGAAATAACAATCACAACAAAGTGACACATAATTTAGAAAGAATGCCATGCATGCTTTTAATCAGAACAACAATAACAACACCACCAAAAAACCCCACAGAAAACCTCTACTAATCACAAGCATGGAAGTGCCACTCTAGGGCTGAATGCAGCAATGGTGACAAATAAAAAGCAAGTGCTTGACAAGGACAGCTGTGAATGATCTATGGGCCCCTCACATCCTCGCCCCCCCCCTCAATAAAAAAGATATGCTCATTGGAAATATGGTTACAAGTGTAAATCACCAACTCCTTGAAAGACCATGACGGCTCTGTAATAAATATCAGATCAGTCCATTTCAGATCTGTAACAGGCTCCTTGCAAAGAGGAAGACTCCAGAGCAACTGTGAAGCTGTCTTTATTCACATCCTTTGAAATTTAAAGCGGTGATCTTAGACCACCAAGAACTGCAAGACATGCCAACTGATGTTTATAACGACTTAGCCTTCCTGTTCTTCATATCTGATTTTATTAAATGTCTGTCAAGGAGTGTATTTAACTTCGATGTTTCCAACAGGAATTCATTGTCTTTAACTTTTATTTTATGTTTTAAGAGGCAGATAATGAAAAGAACTATTTGCATGTTGAATTTGTACTTCGGGCTATCTCTACAAAGAAAAGAGGTCTGAAGTTATTACGGTGGTGTGATTTTTCCTTCTCAATAAATTCTATCAAGATAGGTGAAGATGTCATAAAAACGAGGTTGAAAAGGAATTTTCACTATGATTTTGATGGGCAGATGAAAGCATTTGCTACTATTTATAAAAAGAGGTTCTATTCAAAATGAACCCCTTCTCCTTGTACGGTAGTTAAGAACTTGAAAGGAAAACAGGGACACTTTTATGTAATTTAGATGTTAGGGACTCCGTGAAGAAATCCCTTCATTTGCAACCCAGCAGACAAGGCCTGGCACACGCCAAAGAAAATTTTAGTGGAAATTAAGTGGTGGTAAAGTTGATTAAAAACAGATAACACTTTATTTGCTTAGAAATAGCAAACTGCAAAAATAAGGTCAATAAAATTTCATTGCAAAAATTTATTGTTTTTAATTTACTGTCAACACATTTTTAGAGTTAAATTACTTAGTTTGAACTCTATTCATTAATTTAATAAAAGTGGGATTAATAAAATAAATTTGTTGTTTTTTCAAACTGAATTAAACTCTAAAATTGGGTGGTCCCTTCTGCCAATTTGGAAATTGACCAATTATAGCATGTAAACTGTCACATTCTCATTAAATACATTTAATTCAAAGCTTCTAGCAATGCCTTGTCCAGGTGAAAAGCAATTTCCCTAACGACAACAACAACAAAACTCAATGAAGAATTTCCAGAGTTAACTGTTTTCACTTTGGACCATTCTATAATGTAAACATTTTATTTCCCATTCATTTTCTAAAAACAGCTGTAGTGGGGTATCATTTGCATACTATAAAATTCACTCATGCACTTCAATAGTTAATAAATTTACAAAGTTGTGCAACCATCACCACAATTGAATTTTAGAACTCTATTCAAATTTACATTGTTTTATTTCTGATATTTTTTTTTAGTGTGTTGATTAACTGCTTGTCTATGAGATAGAAAGGGTTTCAATAACTGAATAAAGGAAGAGGGAAGATGATGTTATAGGCAAAAGGGTTAGGATTTATTCATTTGTATTTGTTCATTCATCCATCCATTCATTTAACAGTTACTGAGTCCTTAGTATGAGCAAGACATGGGAGATCTAGTGAGTGGACAAAGAATTTAGCTTATTACCCCATAAACATGACAGGTGCTATCACAGGGGGATCCAGAGAACGTAATGGGGATGCATAGGAGAAGCCTAAAGGCAAATAGATCAGGGAGAGCTTCCTGGAGAAAGGGCATTCTGAAGGACGGGTAGGCAGAAACAGGCAACAATGATGAGCAGTGCTAGAGCAGCTCTGTGCTTGTCTCTAGGCCTGTTGATTCCGGCCATTCAGCAGGTGTGTGAGGGCCTGGAATCTAGGCCAGGTGAAGCTGGAGAAGTCAACAGGGACCAGATCCCAATGGGACTATGAGAACGGGCTTCTAATATGTCTTTGTTTGCAGGCAAGGAAATTCAGATTACTTATTAGATTTTCCTGGTTATGAGGATTTGAAAACTATTATACATTGTGAAATTTTTTAGCCTTTTGCAGGGTCACTGGATGGAGATGTTCAAATGTAATTGGGATTTTATGTGAGAAGCTAGGGTTCTCGTTGTATCTTTCAAGATCAATACATCATTATCTATTAATCTACTTCCAAGTAATTTACATGGAGCATAGTTCAAAGTTTCTGACTGTTGGAAGCAGGGAAGCTGTGGGAGGAGATACTAATAGCATTTGCTAATAAGTTTGATACAGAAAGAATTTCTAGCAATGCTTTGTATTTTGAGTATTTAAGTTGACCCTGGTCATTATTCCAGAATTTACTCCCAAAGTCAAGGTTTTGAGGAGGCTGAGGGAGTGACCCCAGTATGAACTCTAGGGCTACCAGACTAGTACCCTGCTTAATGTGGGCTACATATTCTTTGGGTGCTAACATTGCAGATCTAACATCTGCTTGGACACAATGAAGATGCTTTGATACATGCCTCTGTGTATCTCTCACAGCCAAAGAGCCAGTGGACAAAGCCTCAGTATGCGTGGTTTCCGCGGGTTGTATATAACTAGGATGTCTGTCTCATGCCCTGACCCCCTGGAGGAGAGCTGGCTCAATCCATTGGTGTGGATTGTTCTGCGAGTGTGATGTGATGGTCAGTCACACCCATCGTGTTAGCCAGACTGTTGTTTCAAGATATTAAAATACGTCTGGAGTCTTACTACTCCATCCTCTGCCAGAAATGTGAAGGCCATCTTGGCCAGGTGAACCTCTTGAATCAGAAAGTGTATTTTATTCCATGCACTTGGTTACACTTTTGGTCAAAATAAAAGTGATATTTCCAATTAAAATCCAAAAATTGTTTCAAGAAAACTTTTCTTTAGAGAGAGCAAATCCTAAAGGTGCTTGGTGGATTTTTTTCTTTTTTCCACCTGAATCTACACACCAGGAAATGCTGTGGATGAAGGTGGATGGGACGAGCTCTCTTATCTAGTCTGACACTAATAAAGCCACTGACAAGGTCCAGCCGGAGTAGCAATGAATCAGGGAAGAGGAGCTGAATTCCTTAGGATCGGTACTATTAAGTTAGACAGGTGTCAAGTTTAATCTATCTGGAGACCTTACTGACTTTGGCAAGGGTCCTTTTTTTCTTGTATCTTAATGCTGTTTTCAGTTGTTTCAATAAGTTGTTTGCATAGGTATAATTATCCTTCATAGATATTAGTAAACAGGGAAGTTCTTATTAGTTTTATTTATCTGTACCTTATACTAGAAAAGCTTCAAAGTACATTAACTATTTTGAAAATTTAAGAATGAATATGCACACAATAGTAAAAATATATATATTTAAGATATTAAAGTATAGTTGGGTACTATATATATTTTGGTTTGAGAAAAGTGATTTAATGAATGAATTGTGATAATAAGTTGGCCTGTGAACCTTTTGCTAACAAAGTGGGATACTTCTTTCAACTGTGATATAAAGAATTTATTAGCTGGCTCTCTCTAGCTGTTTCTTTCTTCATTGGTTGATACCTGGGAATCTAACGTTTCAAAATTAGAGGTTTATTTCTTTCATTTGTACTTTCCAGTTCAAGTGATAACAGTCTCAAAAGAAGTCACATGTGAACACTTACAAGTTTAATGTAACCTTTTACAGAACTCGTGGAAAGAGATGAGCAGAGAAGGAAGGAAAGGGGAGGATAGGGGCTTTGAAACCTGGCTTCATGACCCTCCCTGGGCTTTGAACAGGTCTTTGAAGTCATTAATTCTTCCAGTTTTCTACGAAACCTCTCCTGCCTTTAGCTCCCTGAAGCAGGCCTTACAGCGGTAGGCCTCTATCTTGTCTCTATAGAAATAAGAAGATAAAATATTTATGCTCTATTCTAGTTAAAATGAATAATTTTATGAGCTCAAAGTCTATATGTAAACTAAGGTGGATCAAATGTAGGTTCTGCTTCAGTTCCTAGAGCACGAGGGACTCCAAACTTTAGGCAGGGGAGTTAACCTTCATGTTCCTTATCTGAACCATGGGGAGTTTTGTTATACCTTCCTCGTGTGTTGGTTGTGAGGGTTTTATATAAGACAAAAATGTATCTAGAGGGTTTTATATATAGCGTCTGGGACAAATGAGGAAGCACCAGTAACTGATGAACGTTATTGCTGCCTACATCGCCAGGAGAAACAAAAGGGGGAAAAAAAAAACATTAGGAAGTGAGCACCTGATCTAGCAGAGGGGTGAAGAGGGCCTACTTAAAATGAAGGCTGTGGAAATGGGAGTGATGTTATTTTTTAAAAGAAGAATTATTTATTGTAAAAACAATATTACAGTGATAATAAAAGAAACCAAAGCAAAGCACAAAATACCACAATACAATTGTTAGGTCAGATTTACCAGTCCTTTAAAGTTTGTTCATGTTATCCATTCTTGTTTACGAGCACATATAAAAACATAACCATAATACAGATATGATTGTGCATTGTCTGTTTTTCCCTAATGTAATTTAATTACTCATTTATCTGATATTCTGCAGTAAATTGTTCTAGATCTTTTCATTGTAATGAATCTTGTGACAATGAGAATCTTTGTACTTGTAGTTCTTTGTGTTTTGGGTTGTTTCTTTAAAAGACATTTCTAGGGTAGGAATACTAGGTCCAATGATATGAGCATTGTATGTCCTTAAGGGCGTTGCCAAATGGCTTTCCGGAAGGGTTTCCCAGTGTGTGCTGTGGCTAGTAGAGAATAGATGAATGTACAGTTGTCCTGACAATCTCAGTGACGAGGTTGAGGTTACTGTCACTACTTTTAATTTTCCTCTGTAATAAGGGTCCGGTGTTTTTTAATCTGTATTCCTTGGGTAGCTCCTAAGGTTGAATATTTTCTTATGTTTGTTTCCTAACTGTATGTCCTCCAGTATGATTTTTATTTTGTTTTGGCCTTTACCCACTTTGATGTTGGAGCATGTGAGGGGCGAAGAAGAGAACTTGTTATGCTCAGACTTTGTTCTTGGCACTTTAAAAGCTTTATCTCATTTAATCTACACAGCACCTCCGCAAGGCTGGCATTGCTACTTTCATGGTATAGATGAGAAGACTGAATCCTGAAGAAATTAAATTCTATGCCTAAAGTTAAATTGCTGATAAGTGACAGTTGTTAGATATTTTTATCATTTTATATGAGTTTTTATATAATATAAATATTAACTCTTTGGGGAAAATATTTTCAGCAAATATGGATGACAATCTGTTATTTTCTTTTTTTCTGAAATTATGCTATTTTTGCTCTGCAAAAGCTTAAAATTTTTCTATGAAGTAATGAATTGAAGTGATTCTAGGATGGTAGATTGGGCCTCAGCTTTCATTTTATTTTCATACCAAGATCATTTCAGTGAAGATTAGAAGCAGCCAAGAGATAGAACTGTATGAATTATTTGCTAATAATTCCATAATGGAAAATGTCTCCCAGCCTGTCCCCTGATCTCCCACGATATGGGAGAGGGGCCCGTGAGCCGTTTCGAGGCCATCTGTGGACAAGCTGTGCTCCTAAGCTA
Source organism: Macrotus californicus (assembly GCA_007922815.1). Lineage (NCBI taxonomy): Eukaryota > Metazoa > Chordata > Mammalia > Chiroptera > Phyllostomidae > Macrotus > Macrotus californicus. The sequence goes on from VMDR010004518.1 coordinate 39,572, forward strand.
CTTGCTGGGTGGTCTCTGAGTCGTTGCTGTGTGGCCACCATATTACTGCCTTCCTCACTTCTGCCAAAGAATATAAAGAGCCCTGTGACAGGCCACATATAAGACTGTTGGCCCTCCCAGTTGGACCAACGATTATGGCTGGTATCCAGTACAGATGAAGTCATTAGCTGTTGCATTGAGTATTATTTCTATTCAGAGGAAAAACAGACTTTCATTGAAGTGGGTGGAGATGCTAAGAGATTGTAGCTATGTTGTTAGGAGCATCATTTGGAAGTTTTTCAATGGCTTGGACTAGAAACAGATAGTTTGGATTAGGGTGGGGACAGCAGTGCTAGAGGATGTGTTTTGGAACAAAGGAATTATGAAGATCTCCTTTTAGGGCAGAAGGGCTATATGTAACATGGCCATTTGGAATATCCCAACATTATTCAGCCTGGTCTTCCTCATCATGTAACTGACTCCAACCCAGCTGTCATGAGGCTCAACATCATCCCCAGGCCTGGACCTGGTGGGGTGGGAAGATCCAGCAGTCTGCCGTTTAGCAGGTTCAATCCAAAAAATACTTAGGGGAAACTTTTCGGTAGGTGAAAAGTGAACTGTATGACATTAGGCCTAGAGCCAACATCGCCTGGGCTATTAAGTTCTGTCCAGCTCAGCTTGGCAGACACTGTGGCAAAGTCTGAAAAAGTGCTTTTGGCTTTCACCCTCCTCAAAGCACAAGAGATTTTTCCTGACCAGTGAGAAATGGCAACAGGTTCCTTATCTGTCCCTGAAAGAGAGATGACTGTTCTACGACCTGGGGTGAGAAAGAATTCCCAGAGTCCCAAACACTCCTTTGCTCAGGTACCTTAAAGGCCAGAAGCTTTTCAAAATGGCAACTGAGTAGAAATGAATCTTAGAAATGCCCTTGCCCCTTGTGTTCCTGTCACCGAGCAAAGCTCTGATCGCACTGCTGGGCAGAGCTCTGAGCACGGAGAGTCGTACAAGCACAGGGGCCTCCTACAGAAAGAAAGCTGGAGGGAGTATTTGGGTGATGGCTGATGACATCTTTCTTTCTACATCCTGCCTGTAATGGTGTGAAATATATAGATTTTTGGTGAAAACGAGCTTGTAGAAGAGGAAACTAATAGGAAGCTGAATTGGCTGGAGCAAATTCAGTAAAGATGGCCAGGACACCCAGAAGTTTGACACAGCTCCTGAGATGAGCTGGCTTCTGAATCCTTGTGGTTAATTGGTGGGTGGCTGGTGGTTATGCCAGTCTCTGGGCTCCCTGCAGGGATTGCAGCCACCCCACCCCCAACAGCACTGCTTAATCATGAACAAATTATAACTTTGTCTTCACAGTCGGCCTCACAAAAGGAATGGTCTCCATCATTTGCCCATCATAGTAGTCATTATTTCAATTAGCTCAGTGTTTCCTCAACTGCCTCTTGTTCAAGTTGGTGTTTTCTCTCTGAGATTCTTAGCCTCTTCAAAATATAAATCTTATTTGCTTTAGTGTCTTCAGCAAAGTGTATGCCACTTACACTCAGGAGCTCTCTAACTACTTTTGATGACAGTGATGGCGACTGCTGGCTGGCTGTGCCCTTACCGAAAGCCAGAACCCACCGTGCTCTGGCTGGCGAAACATTTCGAGCCCTGCACAGCACTCCCCTGTCTGATTGTAACCTTGGGGCTAGTTAATGACAAATACTGTCCATGGCTAACTCCACTCCTGTTACCAAGAGGTGCCTTCCCTTTCATCTCCCGACTTCCTGCTTCCTCAGTTCCTGTTATTTATAGTATCCCAGGAACAAACCACTCCCAAATTTCTCAAGTGGATTTACAGTTGCTACTTGCAGTTTCTCACCGAGTTCACGCCTCCATCCACTGCAGCCCGAGTTCTGCTGTAACCCATCTGTCCTCCCAAAGGTGGACAGTGACATCTTTGTTCAGCCCAAAGGCCTGTTTCACAGTCCTTGACTGTTTGACCAAGTTTTCCCCGGGTCGTCTCATTGACTCTGACTCTTGACCTCTGGGACGGTTCATTTTTCCCTTCTTTCTCTAACAGCTGCTTCTTGGCCCTCTTTCTTTTTCTGGCACCCAAATATGACTGATCCTCAAGTACTTACTTCTCTCTGAACACGCTCCATCAGTGACTGGAAACAGAACATTGGCCATGACCATCAGCTCCCTTTGAACAAAACCCACATCTATACTCTTAGCCCCAAATCCCTCAAGCTTTACACTCAGATGCTCAATATTTTGCTTGCTCTTCACCTGCACAATCTGCTTAACTCTTCAGACTTCCCACACCTGTCACTGGACTCACCTTTTCCTCTGACTGTGCTCCTTCTGACTTCCCCTCTTCTGTTAATTCTGTACCACCTCCCTCCCAGGTACTTCAAAATGAACTTTCCATGTGGGAAGCAAGCCCTGTTTGGACAAAGTCTCTTAAACCCTCATTTTTTTTTTATCCTCACCTGAGGATATGTTTGATTTTTGAGAGAGAGGAAGGGAGAGAGAAAGAGACACCATCAGTTGCCTCCTGTACGCGCCCCGACTGGGGATCCAACCCATAACCTAGGTATGTGCCCTAATCGGGACTTGAACCTGCAACCTTTTGGTGTATGGGATGATGCTCCAACCAACTGAGAAACTCGGCCATGGTAACCCTAATTTTTATTCATATTTTTATCCCAAATTTTACCTCCTTTGTACTTTGCCTGGGGCTTTGCAACAGCCCTCTTGCCAGGCCTTTTCAACTTTTATACCCTATCCCAACACACCCGAGGCACACGGCACACTGTGACATTGGCTTGCAAAGGCGGTGGTTCTCAGTTACCAGTAGGAAATGGAGTGCGGAGGGCATTCTCCATTAGGAACCATATCAATATCTTTGGGATCAAGGTATGCAGTTTGCAAGAGCTCTACATGTTGAACATCATTCTTCTAAAGGTATTATGTTCACTTTTTGTTCTTTTTTATATGCTGCTGACAGATTAATTTTTTTGATACTCGATCAAGATTAAGATAGAATTCTGACCCTGCTCAAAAGCCTTCAGTGGTTCTCTATTGCCTCCTAAAAATTTCAACTTCTTGACTTTGCATCCTTAACAAACTTACCATTATGACTTAATTTTTTTAATGCTTACTCTATATTACAGCCAAACTGAGGAATTTCTCTGAATTCTCTGAGGCTATTTCACCTGGTGGTGTGGTGTTGGACCACACCACCCCTCTGTTTGGCATTCCCATTCCATTTACCCCCATATGGATCTAATATCATTTCTACTAGGATGTCTTCCTGCTCCTTGGGTTTGAAGGACTAGAGGGGTCCTTGTGATGTCCCATAAGACATTGCAGCTCTCCTTCAGTGTTATGTTATACTTATTTGTAAAGGCACCTTTTCTTTTATAGCAGAGTATACATTTCTGGAGAGCAGAGATCTCATTCCCAATTATATCTTGGCTGTCTATCATAGAGAGTTCTTGAATTTTCATTCTTTATTCATAATTCATACGCTTTCTACTCCAATAAAATATTTCAAAGCGGATTACCCTATTAAACATAAACAACTTAGAACGTTAAAATAAAAATGAAAAACCAATATAAGAAACTATATGGATAAGGGGGCAGCAAACTACAGACCATGGCCCAGTTCAGCCCACAGCACATTTTTGTGAAGTTTTATTGAAGCATAGCCATGTTCATATGTTTGCATGTTGTTTAAGGTTGCTTCAAGGCTCCAGGGTCAGAGTGAAGTAGCTGTGCTAAACAGCATATGACCTGCGAACTTCAAATATTTACTATCTGGTCCTTTACGGAAAGCTTGCCAGCCCCTGATTGAGATCAATGACTCTTAGCCAAAGAGAGATGAGAAAGGGGACAAAAGGGGTGGGGGGAATGTGTACACTCAGAGCGATCTAGGCTGAGAATTCACGGGAGAATCCTCACTTTTGTAGCAAATCCGTTACTGATGAGAATCTGCTCTTCTCCCAAGGTGACATTCTTGCTCAGTATAGAGGGTTTTTGGGACTTTTTAGTCACTTCTGGGTCAGTGCCCTACTGTTATAGTGAATCAGTGTTACTATAATCAGAGAGAGACAACAGAGCCTCTGCTGCTTCTCTCTAGTGTGGCACGGAGGAAGAAAACTTTAAAAAATGATTTAGACAGGGAGGAAAATTATGATGTTATACCAGGAGCTCTCAGTAAGGTAGTTGTGCAAATTAAATAGTAAATTTAGTTCTTAGATTCCTGTACCCATTAGTTTAAAAGGACACATTTCTCAATGCTAAAGTCAAGAAGGAATGTATTGAATTATCTCTGAGAGACATAGGAGACAATTCATTCAGCTACAGTTTTGCAAAAGATCTAGACAATATATTGAAATGGACAATTCTCATTACATTAAATTGCAATTAAGGAAGTAGGTTAGGACGATCTAGGGACATCGGTTGTTGATGCTGTAACTTGTTATAGGCCCTTGAGAAGGGAGCCTCAGAGAGCCTAGAGGGTTGTGTAGTTAATGTTTCTCCCTTGGAACATTAGTTGGCTTTTGCAGGCCCTGAATACAGGTCAAAGAAGTGTAGCCTTCCAATAAGTGTTAAAAGTGCAGGTTTTCTGGGATAATGACTAAAGAGTAATCCATAAACTGGAGGCAGGCAGCAAAGCTGACACTCTGGTGGGAGAACAGAGAAGCCTTGTACATTTTTGCCTGGCTGGCTGACCAGAGCAGCTCCACAAGGTAGTAGGTAGTAGCTATGGGCACCAGAACAATTTTATGTAACTCTGTGGGGGCAATTAAATCACTGAATGAAGGGTAATGATGGCAGTAAATAAATCATAAACTATCAAGTGAGTTTATAAGGTTATTAACATCTGCAAAAGTCATCTTTAAAAAGTTCTTCTGGAGCTCAGAATATGATATCATCCTACTAACTACCCACTCATTGTGCCTATTTAATTATTATAGACAGAGATTATAGGTGGGTACGATTTTAATAAATTAATATTTGGCATCTTTTTCTAAGCCTCCAGGAAGTAATGCAAGTTACAAACATGCATGTACTTTATTTTCCTACATGAATAATTTTGAAGTTATGAAAACCAAAGCTTATATTACATTGAAAATACATATCTTGAAGTGATAAATGTTTTCAAAGGTTTATGGGAGGTTTTTGTCAAGTGAATATGAAATTTGAATTTCCTCTTCTTCTTTATACACAGTGTACAACCAAGGTAGCAAAAATATTTGCTGGCTATTGAATGAGAGAATAATTCCACTATTAATGATTTTTTAAAATCTTTTAAGATATTCTGAAAAAAGTGGCTTTAGTAATTTAGTATAATTTTGGATCATCTCATGGAAGGCAGAGTTATAGTAGGTAAAAAGATATACTAATAAAATAATTTTATGGGTGACATTTATTTAAAAATGTATTAATATGGAATTTCCCAGTCTAGCAAACCCACACTATCTTATTCACATGACGTTTGTTCTTCCAAACACACTGAAGACAGGGATGTTTCAAGTAGGTTCTCCAAAAGGTTTGCACGTTGTAACTTGGCGTGATCCATATGGTGATAGCCAGACCAGGTTAGAGCTCTGCCCATGGTACAGCTGTTATATATATGACCTCTCGGGTATGTAAAGATTTTGTCTTAAGTGCAACTTATCTCCCCATAGACTGTTTAAATAGGGGCATGGTATGATTAGAGCTGCATTTAAAAGCACACATTCCCCATCTATAGAAAGGTTTAGAGATGGAGGTGGGAGATCCACTGGGAGGTCATTGTAGCTGCCCCAGTGAAGGATGCTAATGATTTGAACTTGATTGCTAGCAGTCGTTGAGAAGAGTGAGGTATATTCTGGAGATAGAGTTCACAAATTAGATGTGAGGCCTCTCAGGTCAAGGCTAACTCTGAGGTTATTGCCATGGACCATGAGTGCATATAATAAAGCCAGGTGCTGAGGGGGAGTATTTTGAAAGACTAACCAATATGAAGTAGAAAGGGATATCAAAAGTTGACTTTGGATTATTAAAATACCCATGAGACAACCAAGGAGGAAATACCAAGTAGTTAGTTTAATTCTAAAAGCTTGAAGAAGGGGCTGGGCTATAAATATAAATATTTTTTGTAAGGATTTTATTTATTTCCAGAGAGAGGGGAAAGGAGGGAGGGAGAGAAACATCAATGTGTGGTTGCCTCTTGCGTGCCCTCCACTGGGGACCTGGCCCACAACCCAGGCGCGTGCCCTGACTGAGAATCGAACCAGCAACCTGTTGTTTTGCAGGCCAGCACTCAATCCACTGAGCCACACCAGCCAGGGCTGGAAATATAAATTTGAGAGCTATTTTATGCATTTGGAACTTAATGCAATCAGGGCAACTGAGATTGTCTAAGGAGAGAATATAATATGAGAAAAAAAAAGAGTGTCCAGGACACTTAATATCAGGTGAAAGAGGGAGAGCCAGCAGAAAAGATTAAGAAATAACCAGTGAGAAATGATAGCAAAACTTGGGGACTTGGTGTACTGTTTGTTACAAATCCAAAAGAAAAAAGAAAGAAGTGAATGATCACATGTGTCTTGAATGCTGAGAAGTTTAGAATGAAGATGGAAAAGTCTCCTTTATTCAAACAATGTGAATAATTTTTTATATAGAGGATAGTTTTAGTATGGGCAAATATCTGATTGGAGCGAAATGTAGAGGCCAGGAAAATAAAGAAGCTGAGGCCCACAGTCTAGCTGTGTGACTCTTGACCATCCAGGGTCCTAAATGGAGATGACAATAGCTGAAAGATGCCATGGGGTCCAGGTTTTCCTAGATCCCTGGGTTGAGATTCAAAGTCATATGTGAGTGATGATAGGAGGAGCTTAAAGGTTGATGGCACTACAGACAGAGGGGCTTGTTAATAGGGCTTCTGGAAGATTGACAGTTTTGGGATCCATTGCCCACGTGTAAGTCTTGGCCTTTGATAGGCAGAGGCATATTTCTTCATTGTGATGGAAGGGAAGGGCAAATGGTTACAGACACAGCTTTTGGTGTTAGAAGGGTGTATTTAAATGCATGCTCTGCAATATTTATGAATAAATGTTCATGTTACGATCATGATTCATAAACTCCCATAAAAAAGGGGAAGACTGGAGAAGCATAAACTGGAAGTAATTCTATGTAAACATCTGTTTGGGTGCTCCTATTTTCACATGTCTTTCCAACAGCAATGTCTTTAAATTAAAACAAATGGATCTTTTCTTGTATATGCACTTCTGTTGAGTGGTTATTATATTGTAGCTGGTTCTACTTTTCTCTCTTGGCTTTGATCTGGAATACATCAGTTTTCTATAATTCTATCAAACAAGGGGGAAAATAATTCTCTGTACACAAACTTTCAGTGCTCATAAAGATATTCATATGTAATGTGAGAGCCGCCACATGCCTTCGTCTTCATCTAGCAGTGCAATTTACCTCTACCTGAAGCTGTGAAAAGGGAAAAACGAAATTTTACTCTCCACTTTTCTGACAGTTTTAAAGTTGCGTAAAAGTAACCTCGCCTCCTCTGGCAGTTCCAAAACGTTGTCAGGTGATCAGTCTATCAGGAATAACAAGATTGTCTTCATATTCAATGATTTTGTTGTATTCATTCCTGTAACAGCAAGACAGCTGCAAAATGGCATCCTAATTTCAGATTCTATTGGGTACAGTCTTTCAGGAGAATTCTGGCCCTTGCTTCTCACACACTGGAGACGTGGTCAGAGCAAAGTTACATTTGGGATCCCTTTCCCAGCCTTATCAGTTTACCGTGCACAGATTATTTTCTGTGTCTGAGTCTGTATTCTGCTTGTCTCCAGTTGTCTGGAGTAATGGTAATTACTAAGACTTACTTAAATAGCATTTTATAGGTTAATAGTTACAATTTCCAAGACCTTTTCACGTGTTTTTCCTAACAGTCTACCGAGGAAGGCTGAGTAGTGTTATTTTGTTATCCCCATTTTCTAGATGAAATTACTGAGGCACAGAGAAGTTAAAATGTTTGCCCAAAGCTACATATCTGTAACTGCTACAGCCAGGACTTGCATCCAAATATTCTGTTTACGTGTATCGCCTGTCTTTTCAATAACACGATGGAAAGTACAGGAACTTTGGAGTCAATAGACCGAGGTTCAAGTTCTAGCTCAGACTCTCTGAGCCTCAGTTATACTGCCTAAAAATGGGGAAATAATACTGAATTTATATGTTTTTCCCTCCCTGGGGAATAAATGAGATAATATATGTAAAGTCTCTGGTAAATGCAGGCAAAATAATCTTTTGTTATCATATTAATAATAATTGAACTGGTAGTACTCAAGGGCTAAAAAATCACCGTAGAACTGTGAGTATTTGCATTAATATATGCCTCTCGGGAAGATTTTGATTTTATCTTCCTTTTGGTTGTAGCGGTACTCTGAGTCAGTTTTCCTGTGTGAAAATTAGGGGTAGTTGGATGCAATTATATCTAAGCTTTGGCATTTCATCAGAGATGAAATGATCCTGACCCAGTTCACACAAGTGGTGGGTCCCTGCGCAAGGGAGCCGAGTGCCCAGGCTTGTCTCATGCCCTCGTTCTCTCACTGTCCCTACTCTATTTCTTCATTCTCCGCGGGACTGAAATCGAAGAACTGACAATTTCCCTGATCTCTATAGAGACGGTTGGTGTAATAGTAGAGATTTGTTTGACTTCCAAGCATTTCCCCATTATGATAGTACACAATTGCCTTTTGGATTATTAAACCTCTTCCTGAGTGATCTTGCTGCATGTGTTTCTGGTCCCTGATGTATACTGTGGGAGCTGAAGAGCCCAGACTTTTCCCTCCCTATTTCCTGGTACCTACACTTGACCAATCTGCCACTCTGTGGGTGAGTGGAGGGGTCTTTGAATCCTCCATCTGTGGCACTGGATAGAAAAAGCACTTGAGGTCATTCATTCCTCATTGTGACTCTGTACTGCTCAGACACCCTGTGCTGGAATCAACTGGGGACCTGCTGCCCAGCCCTCAGGAGTGCCTGCGCTTTTCACAAATCCTTACACTTCCCATCAATTCTTCCAGCCCTCTGATATTTTTCTAATGAGTTCCCTTTTGCTGAAGCCATCTAGAGCTGGTTTCTCCTATCTGTCACTGAGGGATATATATAAATATATATATATATATATAAAATTGGTGAAGGCCATCTGATCACTCCATAGCAGTATTGAGGTTTTAAAAAAAAAGGTGTATAAAAAGAATGAAAATTTTTAGCCATAATAGTTAGAAAGTGGTAACAGAAAGACAACTGATTACAATTGATTCTGTGATCCATCAGCATGATGTCTTGGAAAGAGTCAGGGGGCCTGTGCGTGAATCGTTTCTGCTGGTAAGTAGCTATGTGACCCTGGGCAAAGTCCTTCACATTCCTGGGTCTTAAATTTTTTACTCATAAAATGAGGGACCAGAAATGGAAAGCTCTAACTTTTCTTTCATTTAAAAGGTTTATGATTCTAAACATTGTTTGAAGATAGGCTCTGTGCTAAATGTGTGCAAGCCATCATGATGGCAATAGAAGTAGACCCCCAGAAGTTACAGTTTTATTGTGAAGACAGCATATAATTATGTGAAGCTAGTGCATAGTATTTCAAGGTAGGATATAAATTTTGGTATATATTTATTTTATATATACCAAAATAGGTTGTGCTAGACATGTGCACTGCAGACTTTCTGAATTGAAGTCATTCAGAAGACTCTCAGAGAAGATGTATTCCGAATTAAGTTCCAAAAGACAAATCATACACACACACACACACACACACACACACACACACACACACACACACTGAGTCATATATATGGCTAATATAAAAGGAGAACCAATCTCATTTGCAAAAGGGTTTGCTGAAGATCAGGAATGAGTCAGGCATATTTAGGGGTAGATATGGAGATCGGTTGGTTTTTATTTTGTTCATTTGTGGGGATTTTTTTGTTTCTGGCTTTAGTGTTTAATAATATTGGAGCCATACTGTAAAGTTCTTGATTACCGAATGAGAAATTTGAGCTTTAGTCTATGGCCAGTAGGGACTAAGTTGCTTTCTATTCTAAAGCAGGAAAATAGCATGATCTTTTGGAAGATCAATTTGGCACTTAGATGGATTGGACCTTGGAGAAACTGGGGGCTAGGATATTAGCTAGAAGTCTGTTGTGATGGTCCATGTATACGGAAATGCAGGTGAAGATCCAGGATGGTGATGGAAACAAAGCAATGGATACATGAAGAAGAATCAACTGCATTCGTGAACCAAAGATGAAAGATAAAAATGGGAGACAATGGAAGGGATTTAAACTTCCATTGGTTGGAATGCTTTTAAAATATAAAGCAGATCATGTCATTTTTCTGCTCAAAAAGCTCCAATAGCTTCCAGTGATACTTAGAATTATATTAATCTTTACCGTGGTCTGCAAAAAGCGATGTGTCTGGGCCCCTGGCTGCTTCTCTGACCTTCTTTATACCATCCAAGCTCCCTAAGGCCCAGACACACAATTTTCCCAGAGAGTAACCTTCTTATCCAAGGGACTTTTTCTTAGCTGTTTGTTCCCTTTGCCTGGAGTGATCTGCCCCAGGTGTTCATGTGGCATTGCTGATTCCGCCATACAGGTCTCTATACAAAAGTTCCTTCTTCAGAGAGGAATTCCCTTATCATCCTATGTTAACTGACAGCATCTGTTCCTGTCTATCCCATTACGCTACTTTATATAGCCTTATAAAAATGCATGTGACAATGTAACCCACATTCATTTGCTTATTGTCTATCTCTTGTGTCAGCTCAACAAGGAAGACACAGTCTGCTTATTTTCTATTTCCGTGTGGTACTCTGTAGGTGCTCAATAAATATTTGTGAATGAATGACAGATTTCTTAACCATTGGTTGTCAATTAAATTGTCCAAGGTGACAAGCAAATTGATCTGAGGACAGAAGATCCCATGTTTGGTTTCAGTCTTGTGAGTGTGAAATGAAATTTTGGTGCTCAGCAATATAAAGATTTTTCTGTTAACTTGAAAATGACATACGTTTTTCTCCAACAAATTAACTCCTCTCCCCACCCTTATCTTCTCAAAAAGCCTCTTAGGTATTTTGATGCTTACAGTAGAAAGAGCACAATGATCTGATTCTAGTCAGGTATTATAAACTTTCAAAACATTTGTTAAATTCATTTTCAGTGGCACCCAGAGTTTTTAAATAAAAGGTTAATTTGAACCAAAGAAGGTAAAGGTGAGGCATGTCAATTGAATGTCCATTGTAGTATAAAAATCGATTTGTAAAGTAAAGTTATAAGGGAAAGTGATTTGCTTAATTTATAGGCCAGACGGTGTTTCCCTGACTCTGACACCACCCCCACTCCTTCAGTTTCTTGGCAGCCCTGCTCTCTGAAAGGGCCAATTCACTCATCTTTCTGGAGATATTTATGTCATCAAAGCTCCCTCACTGTCATGACAGCAAACAGCACATATATTTCCTTTTCACTTAAAATACAAACACACAGAACATCCTCTTGTCAATTTGCAACATCTAAGCAATAAGCATAGGTATTTGGCAACCCTGGAAGCAAGCGTAGTCGCACTTTATCTGCTTCAATATGATCCCGTGGAAGGCACCCTGTAGATATGGAAAACCCATGAGGCTGTATTGGGAAGAATAAGTGGGAGCACAGCCCTTCAGGGTGAATGAAATTTGTTAGTCTCTGGCCAATGCTGTTGACTGTTCCCTTGTTTTAATCCCTTGGGCCACGGCAAGATAGTAATGGTGGGGGTGGTGGAACCAAGAAAGGGAGACGTGGCTTTTCTGTTTCCTTCGCTATCTCGAGGCTGACAAACAAGGGCTTTAGAAAAACCCAAAGCAGCACTGTCCATTGTGGCTCAGTTGGTTGAAGCACCATCCTGTGAACCCAGAGGTTGCAGATTTGGTTCGCAGTTAGGGCACATGCCTGGGTTGTGTGTTCGGTCCCGACACATGGTGTGTGTACAGGAGAGTTTGTGTATGTTGGGTTCAATGGGAATTAGAAACCCCAGGCATGGGTCAATAAGAAGGATTGCATTTTGGGGTCTTGTTCAAAATCCTGCAGTTGTATAAACTGGGCTAAAAAATGTAGATCTAGTCCAGGGCTAATACAAAAATAGAGCTGAGATTTGAGTCCTTATTTGGGGGAGATTCTGTTTTCACTCAAAAAAAAAAAGAAAAAAGGTCATGGTTTTAACGTCTTCCTAATTGGCCTTCAGAGTTCTCTGTCTGGTCTCAATGGAAGAGCTTTTCTGGGACTTTGGAGAGTGCATTCTCTATGGGGTACTGGGCAATTACATTCCAAGTAGCAGCCTAGAGTTCTTAGTAGTGATTGGATTGTATTTTTGCTTCTAGTGGATGTGGCCAATCATGTGGCAGGGGTAAAAGCCGTGGGGGATAGAGAGAGGAAGGAAGTGGGTTGCCTTTACATTCCATTGAAGTATAATGCCACTAGAGTACTTGAAGTATTAATTTCCTTTAAAGTATAAATAAATAAGTGCTTGTTAGACTTACCTTAAACACTTACCTTAAAATATATGGCCTAAAGTGGTACTTTTACATCCTGTGAACTATTGGAAGTATCAGACTTCAATGTGGGACAATGTTTGCTTTCTTAGATGTTCATCTTTGTCTGCAGTAGTTTATGAACCATATTCATGTTAGGTCCACAGTGTAGTCAACTTTTGGGGTAGGAGATGGAGCTGCAGGCTGGAAGGCAGTGGGTCCTTATTCTAGATTTTTCACAAATGACTGTATGAGGTGTCCTAACATCTCTGAGCCTTTATTTACTCATTTGTGTTAAGAGGAGTTTGGTTTTCAGCCTTTTTTGCTTTATGGACCCTAAAAAGAATTTGATAAAGCTGTGATTCCTTTTCCAAATGTGTGTGTGTGTGTGTGTGTGTGTGTGTGTGTAAACATCACATATGCAAACAGGTTTAGAGTATAGGAATCTGAAGTTAAGATCCTATGAAGTGGATCATCCCTTCCAAAACTACTATGACTTCAAATACAAATCACATATTCAATATTTGAACCCCAAACAATTTTATTAATTGCTTATTTGTAACCTGCTATCTTAACAATGATACTTCCAACTAGATTTTCTATTTATGAGACTGATTATTTTGTGAATCAGGAAGAAAGGAACTATTTTCAGTTACCTGGAGGCCCCAGAGGGCTGATTTGTAGGGCAGTTCATTACATATACAATAGGTGTATTACAAATATAATTAAATCAGGGCAGTTTGCTGGTCCCTAATGTTGAATCTCCACACCTATCAGCTAGTATCTGCCATAACTAGAATTGTCTTGTTTACACATTTTCCAACAAGTTAATTGTTTGACAAAGAGTTTACACATTGATTATAGACTGATTAATGGCCATTGACAAACACACTGCTCTTGGATTCACTCAATCAGCATTTTTATAAGCTCTACCCCCTGTGACTAAAGGATAATGATTTACTTTAAGAAATCATCAGTAACCTCCAGAATTAAAATACAAACATAACTGGAAAGTTCATCAATTAACATCACAGTGCAATAGGTAAGACTGAGGGCTTAGAAATCATATGGATCTAGGTTCAAATTCCTGTTCTACCACTTCCTAGATCTGTAACTTTAAACTCTATAAGCCTTGCTTTCCTTATCAGTAGAATGAGATGAAGATATATACAACTCAGACCATTGTGATGAGGATTAAATGAGATAATATATCAATGTGCTTATCACAGTGCTTGCCTTGCAATCTAGTTACTATTACTAAAACTGGAAAAGGTGTTTGTGCTGCCTGTCACTACCAGAACCAATAAGTAGAGACAACGATTGAATCTTTATGGGCTCTTGAGGCACTTTATTCAGATGCTGGCGATCTGAGAAGATGGAGGGGTTACGTACCTTCAGAAACTGTCTTAACATGTCACCTGAAGCTAACCTTTTTATAAGAAGAAAGTGTAGGTAAAGGTTTTGGAAAGAAGGTTAATTACAAGTTGCAGCCAGGGGTGGATTTTCCTAGTACTTCTTTATCTGCTTATCAACAATTCTTTATCTGCATCAGGGATTTCTCTCCTTGGAACACAATGACTCAGATACCATCTCCATCCCTTGCAGAACCACTGGGGCACAAAAGGTGAATTGCTTGTCCACCTCCTGGAGTCACATAGGTCATGCATTCTAGTTCCTACAGTAACAGCTTTCCAGTGCATTAATCACTTAAGCATATCACCTAAGGCTAAAATCTTTAACACTTGAGTCTTCCTATCATTACCTTTATTATTTTTATTATTACGTCTGCATTAATGAAAAATAGCAGATTAACACACTGAAATTATTCATCAAACAACTTCACTGTGCGCTGCAGGCTATGCCCCCAAGATGTTGTGGATATAGCATTGCTTTGGCTCCCAAGAACACACTGAACTGGAATAAAATGTTCATGAACTCCTCTGCACGACAATGAGGCCCTTGAGGGCAGGCACTGCATCTCATTTGGCTTTCATCCTTAGTTCAGTAAACAACTTTGGAACAAGCTCTGTGATCTGCCTACAGGGTAGTGTCCAAGTTTCTATCCCAGCTCTTCATGAATGGGTCCCTGACTGTCTTTCATCCATCACTTCTCTCTTTTGTATATTGTGGACAATAAAAGGGGTTCTATGAAAAGTTACCTTATATCTGATCATAAATTCCTAACTGAGCAGGTCATGGTGGATAGTCACATCCCAAGCCTGTAACTTCTTTAGTAAAAGGCTTTTATCTTTGCCTTAAGCAAGCCTCATTCATTGTTTCTGCACACCTAGGTTAACACACCTTTAAATGCCTCTTTTCAGATCCATTCTTCAAATAGGTGACCACCCTCAAGACAGCACTTAGTCTTAACTATCCTTTAATCTGATCTACTCCTTGCTTTCTTCCACCTTTATGTAGTTCTCCTTACTTTTCCTCCTTATTTTAAAATGCATAAAGGGAGCTGGAAACTGTTATTCTTGGAAGCATTTATCTCAGTCTGTTAAGAATGTGCTTCCAGGGTATTCCCTGTTTGACTCAAATAAATTTTTATAAAAACTGTCTACAGGTTTGGACATTCTTACATCGACAATATTAAGTTCCCTCAAAACTGCTCTATAATGTTGAATGAATCCAATAATCTGTTCTATGTCTTCAGGACTGGTACCTGTGTTTTCCTTGGTTTCTAATGTCAATGACTTTCCTTCTAATACCTATTGTGCACCTACTGTGTACTAGGTTATGAATTGAATCGTGTCCCCCTTCCAAAAGATATGTTGAAGTTCATTTGGAAATAAGGTCTTTATAGAAGCAATCATTTAAAAAATGAGTTCTTTAGGATGGACCTTAATCTAATATGACTGGTGTCTTTCTAACAAAGATAAATTTGTACAGAGACACTTACTCACATTGGGAAGATGATGTGGAGACTCACAGAAAGATGAAGATGTGAAGGTGAAGATTTGGAGTGATGCATCTATGTAAGCCACAGAACACCTAAGACTAATAAAGCTAGGAAGAGGCAACAAAAGATTCTCCCCTACAAGTTTCAGAGCCAGCACAGCCCTGCTGACTGCTTGATTTCATACTTCTAATCTCCAGAACCACAAGACAATAAATTTCTATTGTTTTAAGCCATCCAGTTTGTGATATTTTGTTATGGCAGCCCTAGGAAGCTCTTATAAACCATATGCTAGAACCAGGCAGAAATATAGAATTATAAGCTTTAAAATGATAATGTACTTTTGTACCTTCCTTCTTTCATGTGTAAATTACAAATGATGACACACACTTCTTGGTTTTGTCAAAGGGCTGAGCACAGAGCAGGGCACACAATGCATACAGATGTAGAAGCAACATTAAGTTGTGAAACAAACTGATTCATTAGAAGCTACTAACCACCTAAAAACACTGAGTCTCTCAAGTTCTTAGCTTTTCAGCCTATCAAAAAAGGGTCATACAGTTTGGGTCATATAGTTCCTCTCCTAGATCCCTTTTGAATCAAGTATTCTATGAGGCCATGTTCTGGGTCAAGAATTTTGCAATTATGAAATTTATTTTGAAACAATTGCATATTTACATGCAGTTATAAGAAATGATATAGAGGAATTCTGTGAACACTTTACCCAGTTTCTCTAAATGATAACATCTTCCAAAGCTATGGTAATTGTGCAGTTTGTAATACAAACTAATCTTATTGGAATGAAATATTGAAGACATTTTTTTGCAGGCAGTTCTGTTTACCCACCTGGCTTACATAAGACATTGAAACTTAGTCTCTGATCATTGCCGCAAGAACATCCTCGGTCTCTTTGCTTTAATGACTGTTTCACCAATTGGCCTTTATCTTACTTAAAAGTAATTTTGGTTTGATCAAAGTGACTGTAGGAATAAAGACATTCATCACTTTTTCACCACTTTCTAGAAAAATGTGTCTGGCAGCTAAGGTATGTATTCCCATCATGGACTGCTGCTTGTATAGAAATAAGAGAGGGTAATATTAAAAGTAATAATCAGGACTTATTGAACACTTAGTGTATGTCTGGTCAGTCTCAGGCTAAGTGCTTTCAAATCATTTTCTGATTTAATTCTGCACTCCTACGAGGTAGATGCTACTTACATCCATTTTACAGATGTGAAAACTGAGGCCCAAGGTTTCTAGTGAATGGCTATCACTTGGATTTGAATGTAGATAGATCAGACTCATCACAGTGCCAGTGAGTAAAAATTTACTCATTCACAATTGTTATTCTTCAGCTGAGTTTTCAAACTGAGCCTAAGACATCTCATTAAGTTCTGCCTATAATGGGCTAAGTTTTGCATTGTGATTGTGTGGGCACAGTGGTCCTTCTTCCCTGTCAATGTCCCACATGAGGGACAGAGAAGTCCTCTCCTTCTGATCAGTGTTTTGGGTTGTCTGTGCTGTTAAACCTGGGATTGAGAAAACAAAAGACAAGAAGAGGTGAATGTATATGAATAACAATAGCAACTGCCTTCCTCTTTTTACCTTGGGCTCTTGGTTCTGACCCACAGTGTCACCTTTCCTCTTCAGAATGGGAAGAGTTTCCACCTGACTTCACTCTCATTGGTGATCAATTATGCCAACAGGCTTTTTCTTTCAAAGGTCATGCAAAGAAACCCCAATCCATGTGCAGCAGGCTTGTGTCTAAATTATTTATTTGGTTTGTGTTGTCTTGTATTAATGACCTTGCTTGTTAAAAACACCATAAAATGACTCATAGGGTGGTGTGCTGTTAAGGATCAGCTTATGCTAATTATCCACTTTTATTTTACTTTATCAACCTGGCTCAGAACTGGGGCAAAAGTCAACCCACTTTACAATGTTTGCTTTTTTCCTCTTGGTGTTTGCCGTTTTGAAAGCTTTATTCATTTGTTCCATGGTCATTTAATTCACATGTCCTTATCTCTCTTCCTTCATTGTCTTGATAAATTTTCTCTTTTTGATAATTCCTTGTCATTTAGCCTGGTCATATTTATGTACATTTTAAAAAAGATTTTGTTTACTTATTTTTAGAGAGAGGGGAAGGGAGGAAGAAAGAGAGGGAGAGAAACATCGATGTGCAAGAGAAACATTGATCAGCTGCCTCTTGCACACCCCAACCAGGCGTGTACCCTGACTGGGAATCAAACCAGTGACCTTCCACTTTGCTGGACCACACTCCACCAGCAAGCCACTGTGGTCAGGGTTATGTACATTTTGTATGCAGCAGTTTTGCATATTTTATCCTCACGAGTCTAAGAAGAAACTATAATGACCAAGTCACATTCTATTCCACAATCCATGTCTAGCATAGCCTTGATTTAAAATGCAAATAATGTGATGTCAGAATATGTATTCTGGGGTGATGTGCCTTTAATAACCCTCTTAATCTTTGGGGAGATCTTGAGGCTCTCTTTCCTTGTACTCCTCATTTCCTAGGGTAAAGGGAACCCAAAGAAATAAGATTATCTCTGAGGTCTAATTCATGAAGAATCAGCAGCCACTAACTGCAGTATGAACTGAATTATGAATAGCTAGCACTGGCCGAGCTGTGTTGGACAAAATAGGTTGGGACAGAAGTATGTTTTGATGGAAGTGGCAAGGCCTGGGGCAGAAGCATCCTTGTCTGCAGTGTTTGGGAATGGCTGATAATATAGACATGGGGAGGAATTGAAAAAACATAGACTGGGAGCCCAAGACCTCCCACCTGACCTCTCTATTCTGCCAGGAGTATTCGCTAGCCCCACAGCCCCAACTTGTACTTTTCAGCCACTTCTTTTCTTATTTCCTTCATTGTATGTGACTCCATACTATGGTATCCTTTGAATTTGACACCCTGCTTCACAATGCTGCTGAGGGTTAAGGGGGAGAAATCCTCCTTAATTAAAACTTAGCCACTGCCTTGGATAGCTGGAGTAAGAGCTAGAATTATTTGGAGCCAATTGTTTCATTATTCAGCAGCTGAGTCAAGGCAAGACTGCCTTAGAAATCTTGTTTTTGTTTTGTGCCTGCACCAGGTAAATAGGATTATTAGTTTGAGGTATATTTCTAAGGTAATGTAGGGCTGTGTTTGAAAACTCAGGTGTCTCCATAGGGTTGCATCTCAAGCATTTATTACAATTAACTCTTCTGTCAAACATAAAATATGTATAAAGTCTATGAAATACAAATTCTTTCTAGCTTTTTCCAAGGCCCCACGACTACTCATTTTGATCAACTTTCCTTCTTCCTAGGGTTTACAAATAACATGATTTTGGAAGCATCCTTCCTAGTTGGCATTCACTCAAAGGCAGCACTCACAACTTTT
The DNA here is from genome assembly GCA_007922815.1 of Macrotus californicus. Taxonomy (NCBI): domain Eukaryota; kingdom Metazoa; phylum Chordata; class Mammalia; order Chiroptera; family Phyllostomidae; genus Macrotus; species Macrotus californicus. The sequence goes on from VMDR010004518.1 coordinate 58,430, forward strand.
TAGTCTGTAGTTCCTGTGGAATTCCCATTGGTGTCCATCTGTATTCTACCCATGTGGCCCTGGCTGCTTTGAGAGGTCACTTCTGACTTTCCAATGCTAAAATGGTGTGCTTGCTCCCTCTGAGGTGGATCTTCACAACATGCCTCTGCCACAAAAGGTTGCAAAGCTGAAAGAGAAGACAATGTTAACACATAGTCCCTTAAATTCACTTATGGAGATGCTGAAGGTAGTGGCTCCTGACCAGTCCAAGCCAGAAAACTGACCCAGAACCAGAGCTTGAGTATCAGGGTCAAGCCTTATTGCTGTCTTCAAAAGCAGGTGCTGTCTGATAATTTCTTGAGAAAGATTGACTTTAAGAATGGACAGGGAATTTGGTTTATTATGTTTACCTCTAGGCTGATTTTCTAAATGATTTGTGAAGCTGGTTCTAGAAGATGAGAAACTGAGGAGACTTCTGTCCAGGTTTCATAGCTATTTGCCTTAGATATTTTAGCTTTCTTGTCAGTTTTGTAACAATTTCTGAAAACATCTTTAATTGTACATTTAGGGATTAAAAGGCAATGTGCCATGAATACTCTGATCTAAAGATACATGTGAAAATAAAGTTGTACTGAATGTTGACTACTGTGATTCCTACATGGAGCAGTGATATGAATATTGACAATCATTTTTTTTAATGTAAAATATAGGTACATACATAACATTCACTGAAAAAAATTCTTTCTACTTGTTAAAGTATAAACAAACATTTTCCATTTCTAAATTTTAAAAGAAAGGCCCAGATCAGATTTGGAATTGAATCTTGTTCTCTTTGATAACCCATAGCTCTTGTCAAGATATAAGGTTCAGCATAGAAATGATTAGAGCAGACCTCCCCCTTCAGATATCAGTGCTATTCTCTAGATTGTGACAGCCCCAAGATAATTTACACAGTG
>VMDR010004519.1:0-59323 GCA_007922815.1 Macrotus californicus
CATAGGCTAGTAATTCAGATCCTAACAGCTGAGAAGCTTGAGTGAAGTATTGTCGAAGCACAGTCCTATCTGCTTTAGGGCCTGTTTGTAATAGGAAATGCACTTTTTCTGATTTATAAAATAGTGTATGCTTATTGTGCCAATTTAGAAATATGTAGAAAACTATTGATGAAAAACCTCAATCATTCATAATTTCACCATTACACTGGTCTTTTAAAAAATGTTTTCCTACACTTAGGATAGTACTCTATGTAAAATCTTATAACTTTAAAAATATTATAAGCATTTTTTCATATCAGTATTCTTTATAATGTTTTGATGGCAGAATTTAACTCCATTGTATGTATCTACCATACATTATTTAATCATTCTATTATTTATTTCAATTTCTTGCTGCCATACCTTTGAACATAAATCTCTGAATTTTACATGATTTCTGTATATAATTATATACAAATATTTCTAGATATAACTAGGCAAAGACCAATTAACACTGCCAAATGGGGCAGGCTGGGTGGGGCTGGAAATCAGCCCGTGAGCTGGCATGTGCCAACAACACACCTTGCAGGAGCTGCCAGAAGGCCTGGTCTGGCAACCAAGGCATACCATCTGAAAGTTACAGCAACAGACCAGATTCTCATAATCACTTGGCATTAGGGAATGCAGGGAGCTTGTAGGATATCCCAAGAGCTCTGCTTACATGGCTGTAAGGCTGGATAGAGGAAGTCACTATCAGAAAGTCTGGTGGGAAGCAGCATGGCCATCAGTCAGCCTGGGATTCAGCTGAGAGGCCTCAGTCTCTTCAAAAAGGATTATGGAAAGCCTACTGTGTAGCATGCACTGCGCTAGGAGTTTGGGATACTTCAGTCAGCAGAGAGGTGCCGATCTTTGCCTGCATGGGATTTCTTTCCTACTGAGGAAAGTCTTCCATGGATGGGGACTGGCAAAAGCAAGATGGAGAGTTGCTTCTTGAGGAATTGGAACAATGAGTGGGTTCCAAGACAGACTCAAGGAGCAGAGGTGATTATCAAAATGTACAAGGCCCGAGCCAAAATCATAGCATGGGAGACTTATCATCAAATCATGAAAGAGAGGCCTGGAAGTGTACCATTCTGGTCTGAGGTCACATTGGTCCAAACAGTGAGCACCTGCCTCAGCCTACAGATGGGGCATCCCATCTGTCTTAACCAGAGATGCTGGCAGCTGGATGCTGATGCGTGGTTGTGAGAGACAGGAGTTAACTTGCAATTCAGGAATGTGTTGCAGCATCTAGCCTCCTGCCTAGCATATATTATAGTAAGTTTTCAATGAACTTTTGTTGCAAAAATTCATGAATTTAGGAGAAAAAAGAGATAAGCATAATGGGAGAGATCGGGAGAAAGAAAAATAAGATAAATAGATACAGCATAGCCATTATGAGCTTGGGCTCTGGAGACAGACAATCCTAGATTCAAATCTTAGCTCTTGCAGTCTCAAGGTCATGGAAATCTTGGACAGATCACTCAACATCTCGGAGCCTCAGTGTTCTGACCTGTAAATTGGGATAATAACAGTGCCCATCAGACTTTGGAGTTATTAGGCAATTCTTAAAAAGAAACAAGAGTATTTCCTAACACATAGCAAGCACTCGTTTAACTGTTAGTGCATAAAGACAATGATATTCAATGAAGGGTTTTCTGTGGATATTATTAACATGTAACATGTTCTGTGGTGAGGTTCAGCTTTCTTGTTTCTCAATGTCATGACCTTAGAAGATTGAGAAAAGTTACTACTTCGAGACGATGACCTATGCTGAAATTTTATACACACACTGCTGTACATATCCCCTGTTAGGCTTACTGAAATTAGGGCTTTCACAGTTTAGAGATGACCGGAGGCAAGGAGAGTAGAAGGATTAGCATGTGTAGTACTATTTAAAAATTAATTGTTGGTTAACTGAATATAGAGTACTTGGAGCGGGGAGCCACATGATGAATATATCTTCCTTCAGTCTTATTACAAAAACAATTGCAGGACAATGGGCCCACACAGGACAACCTGATAAAATTAGAGACACAGAAGTCCATGGTTGAAGGGAGAGACTAAGATGCTAGACGCTTTATCATTCACTCTTTGTGGGAATAGCTCCTCTTCCTTTTGCTCATGCTAGTTTGGTATAAGAGAAAAAAATCATCTGCGCTAAGGAGGTTGTTTTGCCTTCCCCTCATTGAAACCGTTGATCCCAAGGGCATTTTGAAGTTCTTACTGTGGGAAGAGTCTGGTTACCTTTTCACCTTCTGAAGGTCCATTGCTTGCACAGAAGATCCTGAGAAAATATGTCTAGAAGTAGATAAAATGGCCATGCACTTCCTTTTAGCAGATGATCTTCTACCATCTTTGGCTATTGAGGTACTTGGGCTTGGAGAAAAATTCCATGAGGAGCCCTGTCTGGTGTGGCTCAGTGGATTGAGTGCCAGCCCATGAACCAAAGGGTCACAACTTCCAATTCCCAGTCAGGGCACGTGCTTGGGTTGTGGGCCAGGCCCCCCCACGTGGGGGGCGTGTGAGAGGCAAAACACACATTGATGTTTCTCTCCCTCTCTTTCTCCTTCCATTCCCCTCTCTCTAAAAATAAATAAATAAAATCTAAAAAATAATTCTGTTAGGAAAGATGCTATCACAGAAGATGTGGTAAACAGGTGAGAAGTATGTAATCAGCATCTCTTTTTGTGGATAAGGAATACCTAAGTGGGAATAAGGCATCTGGAGTTAGGCTGAAGGCCTTGCCAACTCCAAACTCAAGATTGAAATAAGACCTTGTAGCTGTCTCTGCCCCAGTAAGAAGCCTAGGTTTAAACTACATTGACATACACAGGTTTCCCACCACATCAGTGTTACTTTTCTTTTTCATTCATCCTTTGGACTTTTTGTCTCTTCCTCACCCTTGCTGATCTGGGGTCTCTTGCTCCCTCCCTGCTCGACACCTGTTTCTGCCCTCCTTCCTAGGACTTCCTCTGTCCAGGCAGTATGGTGTGTCACTCCGTTCTCACTGTGAGGCGCTTGTCCTTCACTTGGTCCAGTTAAAGGGGTATTTGTGTCTTTGCTATTGTTTTTCTTCCTAGGAACTTTCTGCCTTGACATGAGATCACTTCCCTCTGAACTGGTCTGCTAGAGTCATATGACTCTTTATGCAGCACGTCCATCTTCTCTGTTCTGGTTGGCAGAAGGCACTCTGAGGTGGGCAGTACATACTTTATCCTTCTCATTGTGTAGGGGAGGGGACTGGCTCAGAGCAGCGAGGCCTCCATCATTGCCTGTGTTTATTTACCTACGAGTTTCTGTGAGCATGAGGCTTTCTGCCAGGGGGAGGTGTGCTGTTACAATGAACTAAAAGAAAAGCTGGGAATTTACTTGAGGACACTGCCCTGGAGCATTCCTGGCCTGATTTGCTGCCCTTAAACATGATTACATTTATTTGTTATCCTTTATGGCTTGTAGACCTGGAAAAATGGGCTCCTTCAGGGAGGTATCAGAATGGGTTGGTAAGTCCCCCCCAAACTTTCTATATGTTAGGGAATGCTGCTGGACATCCTCTTCACTGATCCCAAAGACATTCATTAACTGACTTTGTCTCTGAAATGGAGCCCTGACCTGGAAATGAGCCACCAAATGTATGTCATCAGTTCCCTTGGAGAAGCCTATGGACTTAACCCTTGGAGATACTGTCAGGTCTTTGCTCAGAACTATTTATGCTTATTTTTAAAATCATCACAGAAGCTTCTGGCTGGTTATACAGCACATTACAGTGTCAGGTGGGGTGGGGGATTTTTTAGGTAAGCACAGGCACAACAGCAAGTAGTAACGCCTGAGAGAGAGGAGGGAGATAGAAGAACTGAAAATGAAATTACAAACTTAATTTTTAAGAGAAAAGCACACAATTGATTGGTGTGGGCAACACGCCTTGGTTGTCTCCTCAAGAACATGGTAAAGAACCTTAAAGAGTCAAGGAAATATGTAATCATCTTAGGAAATTTTCTGTGCAGGATGGAGGAAACTGAGAAACTGTTTTGTCAGTTTTGAATATTAGTCAAATTGTATTGGAGAAATCTAAAGGAGTAATGTTTTTATTTCCATCAAAATATATGTGGTCACCAAAGAAGTGATATGTGGCCGATCAGCATTTGCACAGATGCTCAGCATCAGTCATCAGGCAGAAATTAAAATCCCAGTGAGATACACTTTGTACCATGAGCATGAGTGAAATGAGAAAGAATGGCAATAGCAAGTATTGGCAAGGCCATGAAGCTACTGGAACTCCCACGCACTGCTGATAGGAATGTAAAATGACACAGCTCCGTTAGAAAATACTTTGGCAGTTTCATACAAGGTTTGTCATACATATACCACATGGCCAAGCAAATCCACTTGTCGGTATTTACTCAGGAGAAAGGAAAGACATGCCACGCAAAGGGATGTATGTGAATGTTCACAGCGGCTTTAGTCATCACAGCCAAAAGATGAAAACAGTCCAAGCAGCTGTCAGTTGTGAGTGGAAAAACAACTTTTGGAACATTTGTACAAAAGAATACTACACAGCAATGAAAATTAATGAACTACTAATACCTGCAACAACACAGCTGACTCCCCAAATCATTGTGCTCAGTGAAAGAAGTGATTCCATTAGTGTGACATTCAAGGAAAGGCAAAACTACGGGGACAAGAGAGCAGGTCCACGGACTAGGGCTATGGGGGGTTTGACTACAAACGGGCACAAGAGAACTTTGGGCAGCTGATAGTGGTGGTGGTTACCTGACTGTATCATTTGTCAAAATCTGTCAAAGTATGCACATAAAAGTATGACTTTTATTAGACATAAATTATCCCTCAATTTAAAGAATCTCCCCACATTGGAAATTGTATTACTAAGTTAATAATCTACAAATTATCTTATTGGTGTAGCCATTCAACAAAATTTTTCCTCAGCTTTATTGAGATATAACTGATACATAACATATTACTTTTAGGTGTACATCACAATGATTTGATTATGTATATATTGTGAAATGATTACCGCAGTAAGTTTAGCTAAAATCCTTACATACTTACAAATTTTATTCCTCTGTGAAGAGGACTTTTAAGATCTACGCTCTTAACAACTTTTCAAATATCCAAGTATGGTTAACTATGGTCAACATGCTGTGCATTGTATCTCACAGATTATTTATCTTTTAGCTGGAAGTTCACACCTTTGACTGCCTTCACCCATTTCCCTCCCCTCTCCCTCCACCTCTGACAACCACCAGTCTGTTCTCTGTTACTAGGAGTTCAGTTTTCCTTTTCACAACAAAATTGTATTGCATGCTAACAGTATGCCGGGCACTGTTTGTCCCTGGGGACAGATGTATGAATGAAATGTGACCCTGCCATGGCCACTTTTCATTCCAGACCCTTCTGCATTAGAGAGATTCCCCAGTATTAACCAAACTAATGGAAGGTTGCTAGTGACTGGCTCTTAAGAGAACAATTATAAGGGGACAAATTGTCCATTGTCTCTCTCTCTAAAAGACTCTGAAAGTCACTTCAAGTGATAGTGATCTGTCATGAACCCTAACAGAATAATAGAATCTGTCATTAAAAGGATTATAACAGTTTATGGTTAAAAGCAACTCATAAAGATCAGGTATTCAGGACGCAGGTTTTTAAATTTATGTTTTTATTATAGCTTATAAACACTAGAAATTTATTTCTCAGTTTTAGAGGCTGGAAACCTGAGTGTGATCAAGATGCCCAAACGGGCACTTTCTGGGGAAGACCCCCTTTTGGGTCACAGACCTCACTGCATCCTCACCTGGTAGGAAGGGCTAGGGATCGCTTTGGGGCCTGTTTTATAAGGCCCTAATCTCATTCATGGCATTTCCACTCTTGTGATTTAAGCACCTCCCAAAACCCTGCCTACAAATATCATCACCTTTGTGGTTTAGGGTCAGGTTTTTAAATTTAAAACAAACTGTCCTGCCTTCACATTTTGCGGCTCCCTAAGGAAATGGCGGGTGTGTTTGAGGACCAGACACTTGCAGTCCTGGCCTCTAGAAACAATCCGGTGCTGTCAGACTTGGTGAGTCAACAGCCGCACCTGCTCGGCACTGTGCACTTCATTGCCTGTCCCCCACGCCCTGCCTGCCGCCACCCTCTCTTTTCTGGCTCAGCCTTACGGTCGTTAATCTTTAAAAGAAAGAAGAAGGAACTGGCCTGAAGGTAGCTTGATTCTAAACTATTTTTAGAATGCTCTTTCACACTTCACCTGGGTGTCATATTTTTGAGATCCTTGTAGGGGAAGACCATTTCTGGATGCTCTGGTGTGGCCATGAATCAGCCTGAGAACATCTCTTGTGCCCACAGTTTCTGCCAGAAACTGTGTTCTGTGCCGCCCTCTCTTCTCCATCATTCTCCTTCGTCACCTTCGCCAACATTCTGCTCCACGTACCCATCTCCTCAGGGAGGGGCCCTTTGGTTCCTACAGTCACAGTGGAGGGTGTGTGTGTGTGTGTGTGTGTGAGAGAGAGAGGGCGCTAAAACAGCAAATCGGATGTTTGGATCATCTTTCTGAAACCAAATTTGACACCATCCTTTTGGTCCTTAAAACTCTTCCCCTGTTAATCTGTTCACAGGACTAAATCCAGGCCCTGTTGTGGTGCTGGGTCCTCCTGCTTGGTCCCTGCCCCACAACCTCACTAGCACCTGGGGCACGCGTTATGCCAAGCTACTTGGACCGTGACACTTTCTCCGTGTTGGTGGGCAGGGAGGGCCTTCTGTCTGAAATGCTGCTTCTTTTTGTGTTCTGGGTGAACTTGCAGTTGGCCTTTAGGTGGAACGTGAGCCTCCTCTTTTCTTCCCTCCTTTTGTCACACTTTCTCACGTGGGGGGAGTTGGTCAAGCTCCTTCCCTGAGCTGCATTACGTATCTCCGATACAGGGTTTATTCCACTAAGCACTAATTATGTGCATATATGCTTATTTCTGTTTCCACACTTGGATTTTTCTTGATTGTTGTTTTTCCCTTTGTACGCCTGCCCCGAGCACATTGTAGATGCTCAGTTCATGACCTTTCCAGCCATCAATGAATAAACAATGATAAGAGAAATGAACCCATTGGATAATTAGCAGATGTTACAGGAAGGAACTAATAGTGCTTCATATCCAGGGACAGACAAGGTAATAGATACTTTATTTTCCCAGGTGCAGCTGTCCAGACAGGACATGTCACACTGAGTGCAGAGGAAGTAAAAGCATTATTATAAACTGGCTTCCCATTTGCCTGACATTTACTGAGCCTGAGCCAGGACCCATGAGGCCATTGTCACATTCATGATCTCATTTACACCTCCGGCCAACCTTGTGAAGGATGCCTTGTTATCTGCATTTTACAGATGAGGAAGCTGGGACTTAGAGGGACTAAGTGACAAGGCCAAGGCCAAGTGAGAGGTAAACACCGAGTCTAGACTAGAGGTTGTGGATCAGGCAGAATCCACTTCCTTGGCAGTGACTTTAATGTTATTTGTGTCTTCTTTTTTCTTGGCTCCGTGCTCTAGTAAGGCTTTTTGGAGCTTCTGATGGACCTCGCCAAGTTCCCCTCCAGTTCAAGGTGGGGGTTCTTTGGAGGAGGAGGCACAGATGGTCCAGGGAGTGATGAGGGTTGTGTTGGTGGCGATGGTCTTGGAGGGGAACGAGATGCTGCACTGGGAGGCTTGCTCTCCAGCTCCAGGAACGGGACTTCTGGGTTGTGCCGCTCACGGGCCAGGGAAGGACAGGACACGGCTATTGTAAGACAAACGTAATGGCCTGGGCTAAGGCTCATCTCTGTCAGGAGTAGTCCCCTGTGCTGTGCCTCTCTGCTAATTGAGATTGGGGTGGGGAGAGGGAAGGACACTACTTGGGGCCTTCCTAAAATTCTCCAGTCTAGGGAATTGGGAAATCCTTGAAAGACCTTGCATTAGGATGGCGGTTGCCAGGCAGGTAATTCCAACAAGTGGAACCAATCTGTCCTCAAAGCTCAAAGGGGGAAGCCACTACCCATGTCCCACCAGTTGGTGCCATGGGCATTTCAGCTCAGTGTTGCCAGGTCTTAGGATTTTTTGAGAGAAGTCAGATTTTATGTTACATTTCCAAATAATTAAATTTGAACTTAAAATTAAAAAGAGCCCCCTCCCACCCCCCAACAACTGTTCTGGTCAAAGTATCTTCAAGAATGTCATTGTGTTGTTGGCAGTTAGGGCAGAAAGATCTTTCTGTGGAACTCACCTGCCTATCAGAGATTTCTCGTGCCACACCCCCTCTGATCCAGTATTGCTTTCCTGTCATTTGGCCAAAAACATGCCCTTAAGTTTGCCAGGAACCCCTAGGGAAACAGTATTCCTAGGCCCAGCTGAGGTTTTTCCAGTACATTGTAAACAATATAAAGTATCTCTGTCTGTGTTCCTTTTGCTGGGAATAATCTTGGGCCAAATATGACACTTCAGACTCTTGGTAAAATCTTTCTTTGTCTCAGCCATCCTTTATCTTACTCTGGTTTCAGTGGGTTTTGCTTCAGTAAATGCACCTGGCTTTTGGGTGTAGCTGAATCAGGAGGTGGTTGGCGGGCAGAAGGATTACCTGGAAGCGTTTGTGTCTCTCACGCCTTTCCTTGGCTCCAGCAGCCCTGACTCACAGTGGTTGTTCAGTCCTGAGGCTCTTCCCAGGAAGAGCCGCTGTGTGCTGACTGGCGGGGGTCCAGCCGTTGTGGAAGGCTGTCATATGTGGCAGGGCCTGGAGCTGAGGCTGGGTGATGCATGCTCTTTAAGAATAAGTTAATTTTCTGGAAAGCAGTTGGCCATGTCTACAAATGTGCACCCATCTCTAAAGAAATGATTATAACTGCGACCAACTGTAATGTTTATAAAGCTAATTCCAATAGCTAAAAATAGGAAACGAGTTATATGTTCTATAGTAGGAGAATAATTAAACAAAGTTTGGGCTTAGCCATATGATGTAATAATGAGCATCCCTTTAAAACAATATTTATGAAGAATTTTTAATGACATGGGAAAATGCCATATTAATCCAAAGAAAACAGGATATACACCACACATATACACCGATATAGTTATGTATACCTATTTTTACAGGTGTTTTTCTTTTTTACATTTTTCAGGTATTTTTCCAAATATTCTACAATTTAAAAAAAGTATTTTTAAATACTAAATTTTTACTTTAGACTTTTTTCCCTTTAAAAATTTGCAAAGATAATATAGTTCTAGTGTATCTTACCCAGTTTCCTCTATACTTATATTACTTTTAAAAATTAGAATAAAGTTATTTTAAAAGTAATTAAAAATAGCTTTCTGTGGGTTACACTATCACAACATAACTTTTCATAATTACTTATTTTAAGAGAGTCTCTTGAAAAATGTGTGCGTTCTTTATTAAAAGGCATGTGGGACTTGAACCACTATTTATTTATTTATTCGTAATGCTGCATTTAACTGAGGTCTCAAGCATTTCACACATACTAGATGGAACATTAGAGCATTCGGGAACCCACTTTAGCTTTGCTATTTGATGTGTTCTAAAATAATTTAAATAAATCCATTGTTTATCATTGGCTTATTTTTGGATTTGATTCCAAAACAGAGTTGTATTTAAAACAAAAGAAGGCTACTCATCCTGCCTAGATATTTATTTATCTTCAAACCTCCTTAGCCATATAAAAGTCAGTTTTAAATGATTCTATAACAGGTAGATGTTTAAGAAGCAGTTATCTGAAATTGAATTTACCCAATAGATATGATTTTAATACTTTGTTTTGATGGATCAACTCACTAAAGCTGAAAGCAAAAAATATAAATCTTGTCATTTTAGCAAGTCCAGCCATCACAGAAATCATTAGGAAATGACAGCAGTTGGTATTTGGAAGGTTTTCTTTGCCATGTTGTTCTTGCATGGAAGCTTTGTAGGAAAGGGCCAGTTAGTGGCCGTGGATCTGGTGCTGAAGGTGGCCCGTTTGTGAGTTTATGAAGTAACTCACTGTAGGGGCTCCTTTCTTAACTCAAAAAGGAGGGGGGCTGGTTCACCAGAGAGCTTGAGAACTAGTTAACAACGCCTGGTGCTTTTTTTTCCATTGAGGGATTGGAAAATATACTGCTGTTTCCGAAGATCCCAAAATCTTGTCTTCATGTCACGGTTTCAAAGGCCTATATTGTTCAATTTGAAGTTCAGTCAGAGACAAAACTGGCGTCTTCATAGCTTTTTGTTATTTTATGGGGGGACCATCTGTGTCTTTTGTTGCTACGTTTTAAAATGAGGCAAACAAGGCCTGTCCCATGTACTCACTGGCCATTTACTCGCCCTCAGGTTGGAGCCTGTGGGTGTTTTATCTCGGGGGTTTGTTAGGAGGACAGGAAGAGCATCTTGCACTGATGAACTGGTTTGTAATTGTAATTGAGATCATAGGTCTGAAGGACGGAGCAGTGGTTCTCATTTGAGTTTGGTTTGGAGAATAAAATATAAGATTATTATATCAGATTCTCCCTGGAAGGTTTTGTCCCCCATGTGCCTGGTTAAAAATACCCCAATTATAAAATGTCTTCATCCCTTCTCCAGTTTATAGGGCAGAATTCCTGGGATGTCAAAACCAAAACCAAAACCACCAAAATACCACTCTTTGTTGTTAGTGTTTGCTGCTTCCTGAATTAACATTCTTAACTAAGGGAAAATCTATATACTCTGTCTCAAGGAGGCCAGCCAGAGAGGGAGAAGAAAAGAAAATTAAGAGACAATTTGGTTGGCTATCAATCCTTGTTTAGCCCTGTGGGAAAATAGGCCTTCCTTCTCTCATTTTGATAGTTTATGGATTAAATTGGCTAAAGAAAAGACAGTGACATTTTACAAAGATACTTCAAAGCAGCCAAAGATATTTTTTTTTCCCTGTAGCTGTTTTGCTGTCTAAGATTCAATGGCTCTTAAGTGATTTGGGGTCGGTGTCTACTGAGCGCATTTGTTTCCCAAATGGAAAACCAGCACAGCTGGGCTATCTCCTCAGACCGTCCACTGAGGTGTATCTGCCAGTGCTCTGAGGAAGGGAGAAGATCATTTGGAATTTTATTTTTGCAAGCCTTCCAGTGCTCAGATCTGAACCATCTATTTAGGGCATTCAGAGCTGCTTAATGGAAGCTGCATAATTGAGTGGAATTAAAAGCTGCTTTCCTTCAATTCCCCCTACCCCTCCTCCACTTGCTAGAACCTTTAACACTGCCTAGATTTTGAAAGTCACACTGTAAGATTAGTGCCAGGGATCTTTCAAAGGATGCTTGTAACCGAAAATCTGTTTTCTTATCCCTCAAAGCTGAAAGCCACAAAGAAAAGAAAAGAAAAAAAAATGCTTTTAATGAACAGTCTTTGCAGAATCAGCTCCTTGTAACTTGAGTCTTTCATGTGAATCAAAAATAGCTGAAAGTAGGTCATATTTTTAAAATGAATTAGGCTTCCCTTCACATTTTATTGACTTTACTAGCCTTTTTTTAATTGCCAGTGGTCATTAGCTAATGCCAGGCCTAAATAAAATGGCACTGGTTTTATTTTCTTTATTTTGCCATCCATGCCTTCAGAATATCAGTGGGGCCCACCACATGCCAGGGGTTCTTACTTTTGTGTTTCTCATTCCCACTACAACCCCGGAAGCTGGAGTTTTTATCCTCATTTTCTATATGAGGGCACTGAAGGTCACAGAGTTCAAGATAAATGGCCCAAGGACACACAGCTCATTAGTAAAAGATCTGAGATTTGGACATATTTGTCTGTCTGGACGCCCTAATGTTTTCCACTACATTCTCTTTGTTTAAAAAATGTTTATATTTGAAATACATTAGCGAGAAATAATTAAACTGAAGTAAAATCGCCAATCTTAAAGCCTCTTAAGGCAATGAAGATATTTATTGTAATATTAAATAAAATTTAAAATGACAGTAACACTTAAAATTGATTTGAATTGAGCACTTCATATGGACCAGGCTTTATTTAACTCGCACAGTGATCCAGAGAGATGAATTTCACTTCTTTGCTGTTTTACTGATGATTCGCAAAAAAGTTAAGACCCTTATCCAAGGTCACAAAGCCAGTAAAAGGCGAAGCGGGAGTTCAAACCGCAGGCCAGCTGTGTTCATAGTCCAAATGCTTTATCTCACTTACAGCAACTCTAGTTTAGTGTAAAAATGTAATGATCTGTGCGTGATCTCTATAAATGGAAGTGGAAATGAAATAACAGTTTTGAGTTCATATTCTTACAATATTTCATTGCAGAAAAATCATATTTTTTGGTTTAAATGTAAATAATTTTAATGGTTGAGTAATTATGGGGTACATTCTAACCCTCTTATCTTGAACAGTTTTTTAGAGTGTACTTTAGTGGCTACTTTCTGCTTCTGAAAGGCTGGTTGAGCATGGGGTGGGGCTCTTACAGGGAAGGGACAAGGCTGCCTGTGGAGGTGGAGGCTGTGGCCTTGGAACAAGTTGGAAAGGTCTTGGGAGGGTACCAACGGCAAACCCAGAGTTCTCTGCAGTTTGCCTGCAGCCAGCCCTGCACGGAGACAACAGGAGAAAGGGGATGCTCTTCACCTTCTCCTCCTGTCCAGGACATGCGCTCCCATATCACACAATGATGACTGGGGGCTGGTCTGCGCTCACTTCAGTGGCCTATGGACTGGCCACCTACCATTTTATTCCATCCCTTGGAGGCAAAGCAGGCTGAGTACATGTCTTCAGAACACAGCTTATCTGCAAGCTCCAGGTTTCATTCATATATATATATATAGTATAATAATTATACCATATATAAAATATATAACATATATAATATGTATAATCAATACAATATATAGTATATATAATTAATATATATTATAATATATGGTATTAATACTATAATATATATATAGTATTTTAAATGATCAATTTACAAACAGAAAGTATTCGTTTCAAATATATTTTTCTGAACATGAGAAATTAAGCATTTGGGGGACAATTCTTTTAGACAATCTTTACTTCTGTGGCAGATTTGCCCAGCGAAACAATATGTATTAGAGAGGATGATTAAAACTGTCCAATCTTGTCAGAGAAAACCTTTCTTATTTGTAGAGCCAAGAAATCAGGGCCCAGCCCACACTCATCTTTTATTTAAAGCCCCTTAGCTACTCAGTTTACTTAAATCCACTAATCTGTGAGAGAAGAAGGTTGGCTGTTTATTCATTCAAAAATAGTTATTGCACACCCACCTCTGTACCAGGTCCTAAACTCTAAACACATGGAATTCATGTGAGTGAAACAGATAACATGCCAATAAGCAGGTGATATTTAACATGTCATATGATGAAACTGCTGTAGAGAAAAGTAAAATAGAGCATAAACGGTGTGTGCAGTGAGGGGTCCTTACCTCATTGAAGGCCTGGAGAATAGTGTGTGACATTTGCGCAGACTCGTAAGGGAAGCGGAGGAGCACGTCTCTCAGATACCTGCGGGAAGGCTGCAGCAGAGGAGCAAGTGCAAAGGCCCAGAGGTAAACTGGTGGAGGTGTGTTTGAGCATCAACAGGAAGTAGCCGTCTCGGACAGCTCAGATCAGGCTCCTCTGTTCTGATTAAGATAGGACCCTCAGGCTGGGCTTCCTCAGTGACTTCCTGCATCCATCCTCAAGAGGCATAACAACTCCTTTAAAGGGGGGCGGGGAAAGGCAGGCGGAAGCTCCACCCAAGATGGAGAGCATGGGGAGCCAATCCAGTTCACATATTCAAATAGTTCCTTCACACCAATAACACTCAAATTGTTTCAACTGAGCATTTAAATCTTTCTCGGTGGTAGGTATTTCAGGCATTCAGCTTTTTGCCAATAATTGCATCATCTTAAAAGAGAAGCTTTTAAATTAATTAAACCCATTACACTTGAATATTTGATTCCTGCCAATACATAATTTAAAATCCTCACTTCAAAATAACTCAGTAAAGACTAGTAAGTCTACCAGAATATCCTAAACTATGCACCTGGATAAGCAGTAGCCAGTCTCTGGATAGGGGCAAACTGGCCCTTTGAAAGGCATCTTACAGTGTAGCTGCAGAGAGGTAAATCTGCAGTCTAAGAACTGGCCTGGCCTCAGTCTTGGAGGTTCTGATTCAGTGCCTTTGAAAGAGGGCTCAGGATTCTTTTTCCAAACTAGTGACTTTCTTAATGAGCCAAGTTTGAGAGCCACTGGTCTGGGGTCAAGACAAATATAGATTCTTTGTAATAAAGAAGAATGGAATGAGGATTCAGTCTGGTCTGGTTCAGATGATGAAAGGGCAATCGCCACACCTTCTTTAAATACAATAACTATGTTAGGAAACGTGAGGCTATGCTGCAGTAACAAATAACCCCCAAATCTCAGTGGCTTAGTGCTCTAACGTCTGTGTCTTGCCCTTGCAAAGTCCAGGGCCAGCGTTCTGCATGGGCAGGTCTCCAAGGGGTGTATAGTGGTGACTTTTATCCACTCACACTCTGTCCCCTAGTGTGTCCTTTAAGACTTCTTCAGAGCCAGCTGAAGTGAGAGATTGTCCATCTTTATGGGTCATTTTAGGGTCCAGGCCTGGGACTGTCAAGCCCTTCTATTCATATTCTGTCAGACAGAACTCATTGCTTGAACCCCTCCTAGATGCAAAGGGCCAGGAAAGGTAGCTTATGTGTTTGATGTCAAGAGCCATGGTTGGTGAATACATACGTAGCCTCAGGTCTGCAATAGCCATCTATTGTTCTCTTATTGATGCCATTTTCTGCAGATCCCCAGGTGTTTTCCCCCCTGGTCTGCTGGGTACTTCAACCCATGCTCAGGATTACTGACTTCTCTGCCCTTAACCCTAGTTCGATGCAGCAGGAGGAGAAACCCACCCTGGTTAAACCACATCATGCTGAAGTATAGCTGCATAACAGACACTTGCCCCTCAACCATCCCAGAAATCATTTTTGTATTAAAGTAGGAGCCTCATCCCAGGGACAGCATCACTTCCTTCTTTCCCTTACCATGAATTCTCTAAAAATTCGTCATTTTTACGGTACTTTGTGTGTTATTGGCAGCAGGGGTGTTTCGGGGCTAGAGCAGACATCCTGTAGGAGTGGGTGATTCTAAGTATGCTGTTTGTGAATTGAGGACTTTCTAGACAGTCTAAAAATACAAGCAGGCAGTATATGAATCCTAGGAAGGTCACATTCAAGGGCAGAGATGATTTGCCTCTATGGTATGACAAATCATATGTATTCAGCGGGCACTCATGAATTAAACAATAGCATTACCCGTAATTTCACAGACCCAGGTTTCTCAAGAGAGGGTCCCTGAACCAGAAATGTTAACGTTACCTGGGAACTTTTAAGAAATGTGCGTCCTTAGATCCTATCCCGGATCTGCCAAATTAGTCATTCTGGGGATGCAGTGCAGCAATCTATGACAGCCCTCAGGTGATTTTGTTGTGCATCAGTGTTTGAGAATTGCTAGCACAGATTTTACCTGCTGATTATAGTTTTATCTCAATCTAAGTAATTAGGGGGTCTGAATGGGACTTTTTTCTTTCCTGTGGAAGAAAAGGATGGACAGAAGCCTTTCAGGGCACTTGTTAGGGAACCCGCTACTCCTTTCGATTAGATGCCGCTTCTTCTGTATGTCTGCCTACACTGCTTTGTAGTGAGAATCAATATCCAGAAAGGTAACTCGAGGCTGTTGAAGTGCCTGAGATTACCAATTATTTTTCACATGCACTACTCAATAAAGCAGAAGAAAAGGGCTAACAAAATTTGAAAGCATTTTAAAGCAATGACTGATTCAAAATTTCCTCTTGATGTGATTGATTATGTTTGGCTCCTCTTCTCTTCTCTGCCCAGAACTCTGACCACGATGATTTTTTAGGGGCCTGAAATGTGTAACCCTAACCTGTTCATTGGAAACATTTCCAGCGTGCCTCCTCTCCTGCCCTGTAAGAAATCATCTTAGATAAACGGTACTGAACAAACACATGGGCCCCAGGGGATCGCTGTGGCCTCAGACATGACGATTTCTGGAGAATAGAGGAGGGTGGGGGTGGTGGGCTCAGCCGTGGAAGGGCTCTGGGACTTGCTTTCGGACACAAGTCCTTGATGACGGCTGGTTTCCCTCATGTAAATGGTAGAAGCAGGTTCAAGATAAAAATGCCCCATCTCCTGGCCCTTCTGCAAACATCAATTAATGAACAAAACACCAAATAAACCCCCTCCATAGTGATCTTCTGGCATGTTAGAGAACTATCATCTGCTCCCCTAAATCCTTAAAATGTCACTGACTCTGGTTGCTTGTGTTGGCCTCAACTAAAGTTGCCAGATACAATATAGGACACTCAGTAGAAATTTAAGTTTCAGATAAACAATAGATAACATTTTAGTGTAAGATGGTCTGATAAATATTCCATATTTGAATAACTTGATGCTTAAACATAGAATAGGCGTGAACATTTGAATTTCAGATAAATAACTAATTATTGCTTCATGTAAGTATGTCCTATATTATATACCTAGTTATGGGACATACTTATACCAACAAGTTAGTTTAGCTGTAATTTATGTTTCACTGGGCATGCCAGAGTTTTATTTGTTAAATAATTTTATTAGTCACAGCTCATGTGACTTATGACAAAGGAATACTTGGCCACTAAGTAAGGTAGGCCACTGAGCTGTCCAGAGCTTCTTACTAATCCCTAGATGTAGCCCATAGGGGGTGGAGGCATTTTGCCTTTGGACTCTTTGTTTATTAAGTCACTGTTACTTTATCATTGTCACTCTGCTTTGGGACAACCGTCCTTCTCCTTTCTTGGTGTTCATCTTCCTGGTTTCTGCCCTGTTCACAGACAGAAAGGCTGACCTATCAGAAACAGCGCCAGCCCATCTGAGTTCTTCCCTTTTAGCAAACTGGTCATGCTCTGAAGATTAGGTTGATGTTTCCATTTTGGAGCAAGGTGATATCTGGATATTTGCGGGTCCAAAAAGTCTGGTGTTTCTGAAAGTTTAGCCAACTGCAATTTTCTCGATGGATTTTTATCTTTGGTGAATCACAAAATCTCTCTGACTCTCAAACTGAGTTCTTTGTGCCGGTGAGAGCGGTCATCTAATCACCACCCATTAGGTGAGTAAGAACAGCCCACCCCCACCATCTCAGGCTCTACTGAGAAACCAGCACAGAGAGTGTCAAATCCACCCTGACTAAACAGGGCTCACTCAGCCCTCTGCGAAATAACAGAGACCTAGCAGCAGCGGTGTAAAGTCATTCTGTTCTTTCTGCCCTAGATTCCAGCTGCTGCTTTTCTCTAGAGACCTCTTCTGCTTGCTTCGTTCTCTATGAAGTCAACAGGAACATAAGACACCAAGGAAACCTATAAGAGTGAGGGACCCTGACCCAATTTGAATGTCCCCATAGTTCAGTTACTCAAAAGAATTCAAGTCTTAAAGGCGCAGAATCTTGATGTTACTAGAGCTTCCTACCTCAGGACTGTAGAATATTGAGGACATCTCTACCCGTTCCTCCCCTCCCTCTCTCCCTTTGTGTGTTTGGGCATTTCAGGTGTATAAAAACCATCGTGTTGATTTCTTTTATTTGGACATGGATCCTTAGTTACCAGGGTGGAGTTCTGTTTGGGAGTGGCCAGGTCATTGCCAGTGGTTGCTGGGAGGACACAGTGAAATGGGGCAAGATATGGGGTTCGTTGGTTGGATTAGATACAATTAAACAACACTCAATCTGTCGATGGTGCAGAGCACTCACAGTTGGACATTAGGAATAAACTGGATTGAGGTCCCATCTGAATTGGGGGCTAAAATGCCTATTTTGCTCTAAGTCACAGCTTATGAAGACCAGAGTGTGAGGACACAGAGAGACAGGGAAGTGGGGGCGGTGTCCCTCATTGCTGCTGGATTTCTTGTGCAGCAACTACACTCTGATTTTTAAGTTTTCAATCTGATGATACTGAAGTTACTTCAGATCTTTTCTAATCCCACCCCACACCTCAGATCATGTCCAGTCCCCAATCTGCACTTCAATAGCTTCTCACAGTTGTGAGGAACGTGCTGGGGTGAGAGTCCCTGGGGTGAAGATTATGCCCATCGTGTTGACTCCGGACTGGTACTGACCTGGGACGCAGTAGGTGCTCAGCACAGAGAAAGATGAAGTAGACTGTAGAGCAGGGTCATCAGCCCGTGATGCCCTTCCTTCAGTGACTGGTTGCTTAGGACTAATAGGGTTTTCTGAAGGTCAGAAAAGAAGCTGGAACTTTGCCCACATGGCATAGAAAGAATGTGAGATATTAGGAAAATAAATCTCATGGACTAAAGCAGAGGTTGGCAGGCTTTTTCTGTGAAGAGCCACATAGTAAATATTCCAGGCTTTGTGGACACAGGGTCTTTGTGGCTACTACTCAGTTCTTGCGCTTGTAACAGGAAAGCAGCCATAGACGACAGGCCAAGAATGAGTGTGGCTGTGTTCCAGCCACACTTCAGTTATGGACACTGAAATGTGAATTTCATGTAACTTTCACACATCCTACAACGTTATTGTTTAAACCAAAAACAACTTATTTTCTTCAGATATTTAACAATGTAAAGCCATTCTTAACTTCACAGGAGATGCAAAAACAGGTGGCGGACCAGATATGTCCACCAGCCAGAGTTTGGTGACTCTTGCACTAAACAAAACAAAACAAAACAAAACAAAACAAAACAAAACAAATTGCTAATACCAAAGTCAAAACTCTGTTGGGGAAAAAGAGCATTTTCACCTTGTCTGCTTTATAGCGCCCCTAGGTAGTTAAGCTAAACTGAAGGATGCAGGGATGTTTTCTTAGTGGCTTGTTCCGTACCATTCTCTGCTGAAGTACATGTGTGTGCCTATTGGTGTGCATACACATGTGTGTGGTAGAAATAGGAACAAGTTTTCAGGTTGAACTTGATATGTTTTCCTAACTGTTTGGGTTGGTGAGAGGGAAATGTAGAAAATACAGTAAGATCCTAGTTGTTTTTTTTAAAGATGTATTTTATATATGCTTGTACAAACTTCTCAAAGGTATGTATTAATTGCCAATGGTGATTTACCTATGATAGTTGGGAGTGGGCTTGGTGAGGGGGGAGTACTTGACCTTTTTCTGAATTATATACTTAGAGTGATTCTTGCATTCTTTGTGGACTTAAAAGTTAGGTAAGTATTTAATTTAAAAATATATTCATCAAAAAAATAAACACTGCCTGCTTCTATGAATCTACAAATACAGTTCATCTGTGATTGTAATGACATTGCAATCCATTCAGATTGGCCCTTTCCGAAATGCAACGCTTGGGAAGTTGCTTTACTTACGAGAAAATTGGCAAATAGGGTGTGCCGAGTTTTTGTAAGAGCAAGAATATCTTCTCAAAGGATGCTGATATTTAAAGTAATGTAAAAGTACCAAAAAAAAAAAAATCCTACAATCTGCAGTACTATGGACCCAACCCATATACCCAGAGTTTTAGAACACATTTCTTACTAAAACACAAAAAGCCTTTAAAGAAGATGGCACTCTGTCCTGTGATACTAGATGTGTTTTGATAAGGTTTCATGAGTCTTTGGTTAAATTAGAACTGACATTTATGCTAATTAGCTGGTTTTGAGGGGAGAGAAACAGGCAAAGTTATATGACAATGGGCTCCAAGTTATGTTGATATTCAACATGATGGCTCTGAAGAGTATTTGGTTCCATTTGTGAGTCATTTTATGTGTTACCACTTCTCTCATGCTTTCCCTGCCTGGCCCTGGCATGTCAATCTGGTAATCTGAAATCTTTTTGTCTGCCCGTAACGTGATAGGCTGTTTTCCCTTTGTCCATCTGTCTCCTACAGAAGGTGAAGGCACTTTTCAGAAATGGCTGGGGTTAATATTATTAATCTTTATAAACAGAGAAATTCCTTGAATAATTTAACAGCCAACTGGCATGAGGGGGCTTGGTATGAAAATGAAAATTTTTTGTCAGCTTTAAAAATCACAGCATGGCCTGGCTTTTCATCCATGCAACTTGAATATCAAAACACTGGATATTTATCCTTTTTTATGCAGGTTTTTCTATTTTGTACCACCTAAGGCAATGAAGAAACATCTAGAAAATTGTGTTTACTTTTTTCCTGTTAAAAAAAAAAGCCCTACAACAAACTAACGCAAAAAGAAAGCCCTTCTTGTTCTCTGAAACAACAGATGCTGCCTTTGACCTTGGGATTTAAGGGCAAATCTCTTCTTGTTTACATGTCTTGAATTTCTTGGATTTGCCAGTATGAAGGCAGCAGTTGGGAATGACGACTTTTGAAAGATATGAATGGTTTTTAAAAAAGCCAGTCTGCACAGCTGTTGCTAAAGAAATGGTGGTTCTCCCTCCCCCCCACCCTTTCCAGTTTACTAACATGCAGGGCTTAGAAATTACTATTATTATTTTGGGTGTCTTTCTACTTTTAATTGGAATTATCTGTCATGGATGTCACAGCCTCGGGGAGTCTGTTTTTCCACCTCACACCCTGCTTCCTTGAGAAGCTGCCTATGGTTGGAGGGTGACATATTTGATTTGCAGGGTCTTATTGTTTCTCTGTTTCGGGATAAGGAAACAGCCAGTCCTGTGTGAGGCAAGGTAGCAGGAATGGGAACATCAATAGCCAAGTATGTTTGTCCTTCCCGACACAGCCTCTTCACAATGCTGTTCACTGGGCCTATCTTTTGGAAAGTCCTTTATGTAGGTGGCAAAAGCTTTTTAAGAAATGTGAGCCCCGTGTGAAATTGCCGTGCATGAAGTGTGCCCGCGTAGGATTCTTATTATTTTGTTAGAAGACCACTGGCAGGTTTGTTATTGTTGCTGCTGTTGTTTTGAATCAGAACCAAGAGACGGGCATTAAACATTGTTGTCTGGTTTTGCACGAGTCATGCATTTGAGAAGGAAATCTCGACGATGGGAAACTCTCACCTTTGAGCAACAAAGAGTTAAGGAGTGACTTCATCCCTTCAGACAGTACTGAGACCAGACATAGTTTTACCCTTTCCACGCCACCAGACCCCATCTCATCCCCATTTTACATTTGCAGTCCTAGGAAGTTGGCAGTGAGGTGGCCAGGTCAGTTTCTTTGTTTCCCCTCATAGGTAAGTTTACTGAGTTTTTTCTTTTTACCTTCTGCATTTAATCTTTTGTTTGTGAACCATTATAACGGAATCCCCCATAGCAGTTTATATCATTTCATTGGTCAATTTATCAGCAAAAAAGCAAGACATATGAGAATGTCATCATGGGTACCTAAATAGAAAATTTACATCAAAACATCTTTTCTCTATTAGCTCTGCCAGCTAATTATAGAATAGGTAAGCTGCTCAGGTATAATGAGCCAATGTGGAAAAAGCCAGAGGCCCATAGAAGGCCCCTTCCTCACCTGATCAGTAATAAGGGAAAAAATGGACCAGGAAGGTCAACTTCCCTTGGAAATGAGCTTCTTTTGAAGACACTGGCGATCAACTACATTGTGAATAGCTATAGGGTAGACTGTCCTCTTCCCATGCTTTTAGGGTTATTTTATCCCTCGTCTTCTCAGCATCTCTCTAAGGCTTGAGTGAGGCCAGAAATTTTAAAGTTCAGCACTATATTTAAAAATTGAGCCTCCCTGGAAGGAGGTGTTTGGGACAACTTGCCTTCTCAAATTGATGCTTGTAGAAGGCATCATTTGGAATATCCAGTAGGGTAGTGTGGATCTACAACAAGGTGGTTATAACCTTTTGGAGAATTTCTTAATGCTCTTTCTAGGGTACTTTTTTTTTTATTTTACTAACTTCTGTCACCTTCAAAAGGTCCCAGTGTTTTCATTGAATGCCTTGAGAAACTGAATACTATAAAGGAGTTTTAATAAACTTCATTCTCTAGTAAACTACTCAGAAATCCATTTTATTGGTACAGGAATCCAAGATAGATGTTTAAAATTCGTTTGTCTAACCAACTAATTACCTAGTCAACCAGACAGCTAGCCAACCAGCCCCAGCCAACCACACAGCTTCGCTGAATGTCTCACTCTGGAGCTCTTTCCTAAAACCTTTCCAGAGCTTTTTAAGAATAACAAGAAAAGATGGTAAAGGTGTGTTTTACAATCAGTAACAGTTAAACTTGTTAATTTATCAATAATGAGAAAAACAACCCCATCTGTCATTTCAACTTGGCTTCATGCTTTAAATTTCTTGCAGACTGCGGTCAGAGCTCTGCTGTGCAGAATTCTTGCCCAACATTGGTAACATTTTCTATAAAATTATAGGAAGTTGCCCGTTTTGTAAAACTCTACAGTCAAAGGGTAAAGCACTCCTCACAATAGAATCCCTTTTCTGATGTCTTTATGTGTAATTGTTAACACTATGAGTCTAGTATACCTTTCTTTTACATTCCTATTATTGGAATACTTGTAGGTATGGTTTTAACTTTCGGAGTCCACTAGAATAAAATATATTACATAAGTACTTTAACTGAATTTTCTTAATCTGAGAGTGTATTAAAGATTTTATTTATTTATTTTTAGTGGGAGGGGAATGGCAGGAGAAAGAGAGGGAGAAAAACATCAGTGTGCCAGAGAGACAGCAGTTGGTTGCCTGTCACAAGTCCCCACCCAGGGACCTGGACCACAACCCAGGAATATGTTCCGAGCTGGCAGCCTTTCTGTTTGTGGGGCAATGCCCAACCCACCCAGCCACTGCAGTGAGGGCTACTTTGAGGGTTTATCAGAGAGCGTTTAATTAAGCCCAGTACATTTTACAAGTTGCTTTTCTCAATTAAAAAAACATTTTTTTTAGTCTTTTGGCAAAAGGATAAACTTCAGAGGCCATGGGACTTTGTAATTGGTTTAAAAATAATTGGTTTTTGAAGGTTTATTCCTCCTGTCTCTCTTCAAGTAAAAACATGGCTAGCAGTTTTAGGACAGTAGGTTTGCACAGGAGATTCACAATATTTTTTTAACGAGAGGAAGAATATACATAAAATAGGAGTTAACTTTGTAAAAATGTTGCTTTGGAGTTCTCTAAAACTTTCTACGTCCACCTGAGGTGGTCTTCTTTAAGCAGAAATTTAGGATTATTAGTAACTAAATATCTATATTTTGGAAAATGAATGCCTGAGTTCAACACCTGAGATGTGTATGCTTTCGTGTGTGTTTAAGTTGTGTTGTGCCTGCATTTTGACCAGGCATTAAAGAATTGAAATGCTCATCGTAAGTAATTACAGCTGACTGTTGATGAACTTGGGGGTTATGGGCTTTGACCCTCCTCATGGATAACTTTTGACTCCCCAGAAATTTAACCACAGTTGGTCCTCCATAGCCACAGGTTTCACCTCCATGGACTCAGCCAACTGTGGGTGGAGCACGGGATTTTCGATCCTCAGTGGGATCCATGGATGTGGAGGGCCAACTGTATTAATAACAGCCCACTGTTGATCTGCAGCCTTACTGATAACATAAACATTCGACTAACTCATATTGTGCTATGGGTATTATATACTGCATTCTTACAATAAAGTAACCTAGAGAAAGGAAAATGTCATTTAAACATCATAAGGACGAGAAAATACATTCACTGTATTTTTAGAAATCCACGTGTAAGTGCTCCATGCTATTCGGCCTGTGTTGTTCAAGGGTTGACAGTGTACGGACTGCCTGTCTCTCAAGGCTGGAGCAGAGTGTCTCACTTTTCAGAGATACTTCAATCCTTTCACAGGGCTAGGTTCAGGCCAAACCATGTAGTAGGAAACCTTTCTACACTGAGGTATATAGGTCTTAGATGGAGACAGATTTAGCTCAAAACTAAGCCTCCTGTTAATTAGCTATTTAACTTCATGTAAGTTATTTAGCCCTTTGAGACTCCAGAATTATATGCTTTCTGAATGCCAGGCCTACACTACGAAGAAGCAAACACTTTTCCTTTTCTTAGGGTAGTTACTGTCTAGTGGGTAAGGCAGGCTCACAGGCATGATTTTAATACATGTGATGGATATGCTCAAAGTGAGAGAAACATGCTCCGAGTGCCGGGAGGAGCGCCCCTCCTGCCTGGCAGCTCACGGGTTTCAGCACGTACTTACTGTCTAACTCTGTGCCAGGACTTGGATACCAGTGTGGAACACAGACATAGTCCTGACCCTTCTGGTTTCTTACAGCCTGAATAACAAAGGGATGACCATAAATGAGACATTCTGGGGCCTCCTCTCTAGGGTTTGTGAAGATGAAATGAATTTTCTTTCTCCTTCACGCCGTCTCCATCCAGTTCACTCAGACCCTGTCCGCTCACCCAGTCCCTTTCTGTTGAAGCAGAACCTCTTGGCTGGGCGGGATCTCTTTGGGGTCGCTGTTTCTGTTGGTTAACAGTCCCATACTCTTCTTAAGAACGTTTGCATTATTACCAAAGACTTTTGGAGGCGTCAAGACCATAATAAATCTCTCCCCGTGTAGCAGAGTTTCAGCCACTGGACAAGCCTCCATGGGAAGCTGGGGCTTCGCCTCAGTTCCCACTGTCAGGCTCTTGGCTGCTCTCCAGATATCAGTGCTGATGCTGAGGTCCCTGGAGTTGTATGGAGAGAGCAACAGATGGTAGCCCTGTCCCCCTACTCCAGTGTGAATGGTACTGGTCCATGGGCGTCTTGACAGGATCAAATCCAAACCAAAGGCTCGACCCAGAAGTGGGAATGCTTTGTTACGGGTGAAGTTCTTCTTGTTATATTCCCCTGGGCTTTAAATTCCAGCTCATTACCTAGGGGAGAGATGTAGGACCTGTGACATCATCCCATTTAAGTGGTTGTGCAGGCATAATCTTTTAGTTATAAATGATATATCATAAATTATATAAGTTATACAATAACATATACATATAATTAATCAGTAATGATAAAAGGCAGTTGCTTAGGTATAGTTTGTAGTTCCTCAGGCAAATAAGTACGGAGTAGATGTACAGGTAAACGTCAGATACTCCTGTAGTAATATAAAAACTATCACTCAGGAGGATAAAGAAGGAGCGCATGAATGAATCTTTTCTATATAGTTTTCCTTTTGAAGCCCAGGTAGGATTGTGTCATTTCCTTTCTTAACAAACTTCAGTGGCATCTTACTGCTCTCAGAACAGCCCGTGCTCAGAGGCCTCTGCGAGCTGCCTTTCATCCCCCTTTCCACCCCAGGTATTTCCTCATCCTGGGGTACCCTTTGCCCCAGCTTATCTGGTCCCTTAGCTGGTAGCCCAAGACTGTGCTTTGTATCTGTAGGCTTTTGCTCGTACTGTTTGGTCAGCAGGGGATAAATTTTACTCCTTATTCATTTATAAGATCCTGCTAATCCCACAAGACTGAGTTCAAATATCTTCTCTTTCATGAAACCTTTTGCCATCCTATTAATTAGAATGAATGATTTCTTCCTCTCTGTTCCTCATTGTCGGCCTATTGTGTGTACCACTGTTACTTGCAGAGGCTTCTTTCATTCCTGCATGTATCTCATTTGTTCATTTGTTCACACATTCATTCCACGATTATTTCTTGAAAGCTTGCTCTATCCTTTACACTGTGTAGGGAGATGGGAGTGTAATGAGGAGCAGAACATAATGTGGTGCCTGTGCTCCAGGAGCTTATTGTCTTCAGGTAGAGATGGGCAAAAGGTCACTGTGAAACCCACCAAGCCAGAACTGCAGCTGTGAAAAGCTCGAAGAAGATAGATAATGTTTTTCTCTCTCCCTGTTTCTCCTGTAATCTCCTTAATATCTGTCACAGCCTCTTGCTTGGTGAAGGCAGTAGTACAAACCAACTCTGACCAAATGGTGCAGTACATGCTCTTTGTTGTAGGTTGAATTGTGCTCCCCCAATACTATGTGGAAGCCCTAAGTTCCAGGACCTGTGAATATGACTTTATTGAGAATAGGGTCTTTGCAGACCTGGTCAAGTTAAGATGAGGCCATACTCTCTTAGGGTGTGCCCTAACTGAGTATGACTGGTGTCCAATAAGAAGAGGAGAAAGGACACAGACACAGACACAGGAGAGAATACTATGGGAAGGCAACGTCAGAGATTGGAGTGATGAGCTTACAGGCCAAGGAACGCCAAGGAAGGCCAAGGAGTGGCGGCAACCATTGAAAGCTAGAGAGTCGTGGAACAGATTCTGCCTCAGAGCATGAAGAAACCGACTCTGGTAGCCCCCAGAACTGTGAAAGAATACATTTCTATTGTTTTAGGCCACCCAGTGTGTGGTGACTGGTTAGGGAAGCCCTAAAAACCAAATGTGCTCTCCTAGAGGAGAGCTCATGTGGCCCAGTGTATTACGCCCCAATGCACTGATGTTTGGGTAAATGAATGGGTTTGGATGAGTGAATGGATGAACAGAGAACTGTGTTTGCTCTCTTCAGTGTTAGGAGACAAGAGTGAGTTCATTGTTGTGTGTGTGTTACATCTCTCTTTTAAGAGGAAAAAATATGGGTTCACAGATAACATCGTCAGCAGTTAAGGGAGCTGAACTGAATTACTTAACTGCCCACGGGGCTCTGTCTTGAGAAATAAAGGTGTGTTTTTGTCCCTGTGACTAGTGAGGGGGTATAAAAAAGGTATAATTTCTGACTATTGAAATAGTAACAACTCTTTTTCCTTCTCCCTCCGATGTAGAATCTTAGTCCTTTCATCTCCAACCCCTGCTTCCTCGGGCACTTTGCCTTCTCGTCTCTCTGGTTGAATGGTTCACTTCAAGATAAAATAGCAATTATGCTTTTTTGTTGTTGTAGTTAATGATTATTAGAATTTGTTTCTATTTTATATTTTCAGGGCTAGAATAGTCCTCAGGAATTCATGATGTGACAATGTTTTTTGTTTGTAAAGGGAAACCAATTAAAGGACCAAAATGTTTAGTGCAATTGAAAGCTATACTAATCAGATATTCACTAAGCTGGTGTTCTGTCCGCCTTCTTCCTGGATGTCGTTCCCTTCCATCTCCTGAATCCTTCTCGCTCTCAGTCCATCACAGTGCCACCTCCATGACCTCCTCAAGTCTTACACATCTCCATTACCCCTGATTATGTGAAGTTTTGTTTGTGTGGATTTTCCCAAGTAAATTATCAAACACTAGAGGACAGGTAGCTAAACTCATCCAGTGGGCATCAGGAGCCACCTCGTGTTGAATGATTGGATTAGTGAGTGAATGAGATTCTCAGAGCTGATTCAGGCTATGAATGTCCACTCTTTTCTCAACCACGTCCCCGTTGTGTGCATCTAACACCATATTCACAAAACTGTGGTTTGGCTCTAAGCAAATCACAGAGAGGCAGGAACGGGATGGCAGTGCCAGGTGGAGAAGGTCAATCTTTAGCTCTATGTGGATCTCCTGGTCTTGTTGGCAGTGGAGAGTTGAGTCACATATTTTCACAAACCCTCTCCTTAAGACCGTAGCTCAGAGGTGCCAACTAGATGTTGTGGGATCATAGCCCGATGGGACAGACCAGGTTGACCAGTGTAGCTGTCTCAGTGTGGAGGAAGAAGGCTGAACTAGAGATTCTCCTAATCCAGAAATCTCTGAGGCCAGAAGTCAACATTAAGGGATGTGCTTGCCAGGTGATTATAGCACCAGAGGGCATAGTGGTCCTCCCCTCCGGAGAGCGTAGCTTATTTTCCTCATGCTCTTACTTCTCATCTACAATCATGTGTTTATGAACAATCTTGGGTATGGCACCAAGCAGTCAACATTTACTGAGCACGTCAAACATTCAAGATAGGACGAACGCCACTCCCAAACCCAGCGTCTCTTATGTAGCCTCACCCATAGCAGGGGATAGCTCCCATGGCATGCCTGAATGAAGGCGTCGTCCCAGGACACTCAGCTCATGGGACGCAACCAAAAGCAAAGAGTGTTTGAGCAGTTAAATGATTTATTGGAGGGAATGAGTTTTCAGAGCAGACTGTCATCAGCCACTCAAGACTGGGGTAGTGGGATTGCAGCTCCCAGGGTGATGGTTCTGCTCTTCATGTGTGTGTTTGTCCTCATTGTTTAAATGTTGGGACCCCTTTTGCTCCTTCCTCTTCCCTAAGCCTGAACCTTGCTTTGATGAAACATGGCTACATGTTTGTTATTTCCTAATACATTCATCTTTTCATTATTATTATTATTATTATTAAGTGAACTTCACAGTGTCAGAATTATTTTTACTGGCAAGAATACTCTTATGGAATGTCTGTCTAACAACAAAAGGAGAAATGATAGACTTTACTTTCTAGGACTGGTTTCTCAGACCTTCTCTGACACTAATTCTGTGGGTACTCTGTCAAGTCACCTAATTTCTCATGTCCACAATTTTCCTAATCTTCCAGATGGACAGGTTGAAGTGGAGGTCCTCTGAGTTTTCTTCTAGCTCTACTGTTCTGTGGTTTCTCTGTGTGTAACTGTAGCTTTTTTTGTGTGTGAGGTGAAAGTTGATCAACAGTGCCGTGAATAACGACAATGACAAAGTTTTCAAAATTAGTCAAGCTGAATCCTTACAGGCTGTATTCCTGGTTTTGAATTTATAAACTACCTGCTGGTAAAAATCTCCTGAATAGTTTCTAAACACTTGTATTCTTACTCCCCTCATTTTCAAAACACCATCTCTGTGGTTGCAAAGCTATTTCCCCTGAAACGTAATCTCGTACTCAGCATCGCTGGGAGCAGACAGGATTCACGCGGAGAAGTTAAGCGCACACCAGTCTGGAAAGTCAGAAGAACATTTAATGGCACTCTGCAGTCCAATATTCTCGTCTTTAAGCATTAGTAATTGCCTCAAATACTCAAGAAAGTGCCCCATGTGGGAGCTGCTGGATTTCAGCCATAAACCAGAATTTGGGAATGTGCATCTCGTGGAAGCCAAAGTAGTTAAGTGTTGTCGGAAACACATGTGTGATGCTGCTGAATTAATGAACTGGGCATTGTGCCATTTCTGCTGAGGAAAAAAATTGTATCAAGTTTCAGCACAATAGATGAAGGAAACTGATAAGCTGACGGGGGGTATATTTTAGACATTTGAAAAATAGGTGACAAAATAGGAAGATACCCAAGTTAGAAGGAAAGTCCTGGCACAGAAAGTTGAAACAGGTCTTCTCACTCCTGGATGGCCCCCAGAAACAGGGCCGTGTGGACAGACTCATCCGAAGTGATCTGCATCCGTAGTGGTCCAACCTTCAGCATCATTACTTCAGTTTTCCGGGACCTGCCAGAAAGCAACTGTTCTGGATAGTTAACCGGGGCCCCTCTAGTTAACTTCTTTTAAAATTTGAAAGTGAAAATATTTAAAGTGATATACTACATATGGTTACACAGACATTTATTTCTTACTATAAAAAGAATACTTCCTGATAATTTTGGAAGAAGTAGAAAATACAGAAGGAACTCACAGTGGGTAATCCCATTATCCAGGTATAACTTTTACTAAACTTCTGATGTATTTCCAGCCTTTTTTTAACCCACATTTTAAATTTAGCACATATCCTGTTGCATACACATTATAAAATTCAGATATACCAAGCACTGACTGACTGGCCTTTTTGGATCTGCAGAGGCCATTAGGGACAATTCAAGGCATGCAAATCAGTGCACAAAAGGTCACCCCTCCTTCTTCCTTTCCTCACAGCCCAGTGGCTGGTGAGTGGGCAGGCAGCTTCCCAGGGAAGGGCTGGACTCTCAGAGACACCCTTTCCAAGGTGTGTGGGCACTTTCCCTGGCCATCCTCTCATGGGAAGTCACATGTACTCTTGGGGGCTTTGGCACTTCCTGGCCTTGAATGTATGTCAGTTCCTGAAACCCTTTCCACCACTTCCAATGCAGCTATAAAAGTCTAGGTGGCTGAGCTTTTGCTTATTTAAATTATAGCAAAATTGATGATGAAAGAGTGAAATGTAAATGATAGGTTTTGTTTTCTAAATTACTTTGCAAAGAAAAGGTATTCATGGTTATATCATCCTACCTAACAGAGCTTGTTGAAATCAAGGGAAAGCCAGGGGGGAAATGCTTGGAAAGTTTTTATAATTAGTATTTCTGGGTCAGCTGGGGTTAGATGACACATGTTTGGTTTGGAGGACAGTTCTCAATATTAAGAGATTGCTTCCAGGAGACAGCCAGGTGTAGAGGAACCAGAATGAGTGTTGGAATGAGACAGGCCTGGAATTAAATGCTGGTTTCCCTTCATTGCTCTGTATGATCTTGAGCAACTTATCTAACTTTTATGAACATTGGCTCCTCATCTTTGGGCCACAGCTGGTGAAGCACACCTCCCAGATGTGTAGAAAGCTTAAGTGAAAAAATATATGGAGTTCTCAGCATAGAGTTGGTGCTAGCTAGTGAGTTTGTTCCCTCCCCAGGGGTTTCTAGGAGGTGTGCAGAAAGGATAAAGTTCATCGTTGAGGCACTACATGATGACAATAGTATGCTAACATTTACCCAGATAAACACTTTACATAAAACTATTTGTGTATGTTAATCAACAAAAGAGGTTCTCATTATATATTATGATTTGAGTTTCCCTTTTTTACATTAAAAAGATTTGGGTGAATTATGAAGATTGTTCTCTGCTCTGTTGTCAGAACATGCTTTTATATTTGTGAGTTAAAGTTTTCAGTGTATCATTTTATTACATTCTCATCACTCCCAAGAATTGTAATGAGTGGGAGTGATGAGTAGAAATTGGGATTTGGGGGTCACTTTGTGTTTGAGTTGAAAAGATAATACGCGTTTGGAGAAGCAGATCATGATTTGAAATACCTGGGTAGAACATGTGTTTCTTAAGTGCTTGATACATTCCTGGAAGAATATAAAAAAGTAAACAGTTTTTTCCTTTCTGCTAGGGGCAGCCATTCTGTAGAGTGTGGTATCAGCTTTTAACTCTGCTTATCAACATCTGAGGTGAAGGACTAGTAGACTTTATATTGTAATACTTGAAAAGGCAAGCTTTCCTTAAATGTTAAATATTAATATATAACAAAAGATTGCTTAGTAATAGTGTTGAACAGGAAAAGGAATTGAAAAAATTTTCATACAAAAAGTTTTAAAAATTGGGTAAAATCCCTTATTTTCAGCTCTAGTTTTAAACCCCCCTGACTACGTACCCTGCTTTTCTAAGCTCCATGTATTTCCTCTCAACAAACTGAGTTCCCTTAAGTTTCCCTCATTTTTCTCGATGTAGTAACTTTGTTTTTGATATTAAACTCATCCTGGAGGGAATGATAGAAGTTGCAATATGAGAAGTCCCAAGCTCAATTCTGTCTTTAGGAATGGGTGATGGAGCCTCCTTCAGAAGTTCCTCTGCCTTGAGGTACATCCTGAGTGACATCCAATGTGTCACTGAACAGAAGACTCAAACTCTGCTCCTTGAGCAGAGGCAGTAGCTTACAAGGAGTATTAATAAGCACCTCATCTACTGGATGGTGGAAGAGAACAAATGGAGTCAAACTCTTATTTCCTTTTCTCCCTTAACCTTCAGGAAAGTCAGAATCAGATTTAGTGGTCTGTAAGTAATATATTGTAGCTTTGTTATTATGTTCATTTGCTTTCCTTTCTTTCTCTCTTAAGTTTTTAATTTATAAGTTAACAGTCTTACATGCATTAATTAATTTAGCCACCAAACCTTTTTTTCTGTGCTAGTTATAAGGGAAAGAAAAAAAAACAACAAATCTCACAATCTTGGTGGATTGACCTGTGAACAAAACACTGCAGTTCACTAGAGGCTGTATTCTATAATGCCCAGACCCCGCCATCTGTGGGGGGAGAAGATGCAGACCAGACACAGCACGGGGCTGCACATGGGGATCTTCTAGTTCGCCAAGCGGAGAGCTGTGGGAAAGACATTACCAGGGAGGGAGTAACGTGTGCCTTTTGTGGTAGATCACTTCAGACTTTAAAAAAGAGTGGATGAGTGAGCAATAATTAGAAATCAGTAAAGAAGTAAAGGTGACCACAACAATGGGGGGATGTTAAGTAACAGGAGAGGAAGTATGTGGTTGAGCCCCAGTGAGTGATTGTGTCGATGGGATTTCAGAAAAAAGATTTATTTGCAAAAGCAGAAGGGAGGAATAGTGGATGGTGAATTAGGGTGAATGCCTTCTCCATAAGAGGAGAATCAGCAAACACAATTCCAGGGAAGGAAAACAGGAAAACGCTTGGCTACCAATAAGAGGTAGTGAACGCTAGAATCCCACTACTTAAAGAAAAAAGTTGAAGGCTGTTTACTTTTTTTCTTTTTGAACACCCAGGTGCTTGTGTGACACCATGTTGCAGTTATTGCTTAGTAAGATTCTAAATGAAAGGGCTTTCTTAATAAGACTGCTTCTACCCCTTATACAACTTTGATCTCAGAATTCCTTTACATTCTTCAAACCTATTGAGGACTCCAAAAAGCTTTTGTTAATGTGGATCGTATCTATCAATGTTTATTCTGTTGCTGGTTAATGGGAATGTATAAAATGTGTCAACCCATGGTCGTTGGTGCCACTTCAACACCAACAGGCTCTCCAGTTCGGGTGCGGTGAAGAAGGAAACTTTGTTTTGCGCAAACAGCTCAACAGTAATACAGCATGGCTGTGAGCACAGCGCCGCTGTGGAGCCTCTCCGCCGTGGTCTGCTGCTCTGCCCCGCTCCGCCGCACTCCGCTCCACTCCACGTTGGTCTGGTCTGCTCTGCTCCGCTCCATTCAGGGAAGGGTAGTCTTCAGGGAAAACTGAGGTCCGTGAGCCAGGGCAGAGCTGGCTTATATGGACAGAAGTCCCCGCGCCGTCGTCCCTGACTGGTTCATCATCTGAAAAGGCCTTCTCTTGAGATTCCAGTTTACATGGATGTGCCTGGAGGCAAGGTTTGAATTTGGTTACTGTGGGCCTGCCATCACTTTCAGCTTTCGAGGATTTTTCCAGAGCAATAGCTCATAATGGCAACTCTGCCGTGCCCAGGCTGTCCTCACTACCCTCCTCGCCCCACCACCACACAAAATATTCTGCCTGAATAGTTCACAGGCCAAAAGAATTAAATACAAAACGGGGGCTTGAGTAGCTTCTATAAAGGATGTTTTTGACACTGGCCACCCATTTGCTGGTCGACCTCTGACTGTGGCTGTGAATCCCATTGTCAGTGTGTCTTCAGGAGATGCACAGATGAGCCTGTCCAAAACATGAAACATGCTGTTGACTTTGTTCCCGGGGCTGGTGCCTGCCAATCTGCCCAGTCAGTTCCCATTGCTGCTGGCTGAGATTTTTCCCAACACCACAACGGCAGAGCGCACACATTTTCTTTTTTTGGAGAGTTTGTTATTTCAAGAAAAGCTGAGCACAGAATTGCTGGGAATCACTGCTGCTGTTTCTGACCACGGAGAGCACAGTTTCCCTACTGGTTGTTTTTCTTCTCAGTTTCCTGGGGCTTTGGTGGTCTCGGCGTTCAGGCCCTGTCGTTTTATTGTTTCGTGGAAATCCATTTGGGTGAGACACTTGGCATCCAAATGTCATTTTTGTTCACAGTGACTCCAAATGTCTAATAGTCTCACCATTGATCACCAGTCATTTTGCATGCCCTGAGGAGTGCAGCTGGCATCTATAACCTACCTTTTTATTTTATGTGACATTGTTTTTACCCCATATACTATCAGATCAGTGATTCAAAGGTATCAAAAGAGTTCCGAATGAATTTCCCAATGAAATATATATTTTATAATGGATAAAGAACGCTTCAGATCTTCCACTCTGCGTGCACTCAGTGTGGCCTTTTTCTTGGTGGTCTGGTTGAAGAGAAAGAATGAAAACAAGTAAACAATACGTCCTGTGAAATGACCACATTGTAACAGGATCGTATTTAGTTTTCCGAGTTACTGTTACTAACTAGCATGGTTAACATCGCTCTCAAGCTCCTGCTTTACTTAAAGCTTGCCCGTGGCCCCATCCCTGCACTCATTGTTGTGGCTACCCCTCTGCTTTCCCTTCTGGTATTCATATTACTGGCACCTTAAGCAGGTATTTTCCTACCATTCCTTAACTCTCAGGAAACTGGGGTTGCTTCAGTTCCCTGCAGACATCCCATTCTGTCTTCTTCCTGGTCCTCCTTTTGGATAATTCCTCTTACCTAGATTGCCCCCAGATTCCCCTCCCGCAAGGTCCAACTCCAGTTATGCTTCCTTCCTCAATTAAGATGTGAGTCCACAGTGACTGGCTCCCTCAGCCCCTCTGCACAAACCCAGTCCAGGCTCTGCATCGCCACACAAGTCTGGTGTTGTCTCTCCTCCGGGGACAGGACCACAGGCCAACGATGACATTCTGCTGACACCACTGGAGGACTCAGGTGGAGCCAGGGGACCACATTTAGAGTGTTTACTCACACATGCTGGCTTTTAAGAGTTGGTCTTAGAAGAACAGTTAAGTACACATGTATGACAGATTGGAAACAGCAGAGGAGAAATGAGTGAGTGGAACCTTGAGGTGCCTAGATCTAAGTTTCCTCTGTGAAGGCTGTGCCACATAGTGCCCCAGATTCTTCATGAAAAGACAAGCAGTTAGTCATATAATCTGAATGTGTTAAAATGTTATTCTATATTTGTATGTTTAGAAAGACAAGGATGTATATTGAGCTGTCAAAAATATGTTGATGTATGTTGATAAAAAGGGTATGTTCCAGTACTACCCTGATACCACATATGTTGTTGATATCTGAAATAAGCTTTCACGCTATTAAATAAAAGTAATGATATGAAAATTTCAAAGGTTATTATTTTAAGTAATGCTAAAGCCATACATTAAGCCATGTAGAATCTGAAATTTGAGTGTGGAAGAATGGAAATGATGCCCATATTCTCTGGCTGTCTCCAATTTCGACATTTTTCCCATAGTAAACTGCTGGTTTACTTTATACCATTAGTGCACAATAAAAGATGAGGGAAGAGTCATTTTAATCCTGCCCTGTATAGGAATATTACTTCTGAGCTGTGTGATAAACAGAAGAGCAACTTTATTCTGTTTGACTTTATGGACTTGGTATTGGTTGTTGGTAGCCCCACCGTGCTGCGTCCTGCGGACATAACTGGAAAGGCTGATTGGCGATGATAAGCCAGGTGGCCTGAGCAACCTGGGGCTGGATGTGGAGCAGATGGTGGAGGAGATGGGACTCAGAGACCGAAATAGCTCGATGTCTTCTGCAGGCGCAGAGGCTTTGCAAAGGGGCAATGAGAGATGGTGGAAGGTTGGAGCTTGAGTTGTCAGGCCTTGATGTACATATAACATCTTTTGATTTTTCTCTTTAGCTACCAAAAGATTATTTACAAAGAATTCATGACTGTCCTTTAAAACACATAATTAATTCATTCATATGTGGACTTCTGCCAGAATTCTAAGGCATATGCTGTTGAGTATTCAGCAGAGAATCCATACTTCAAAAAAATGTGAAAGTCTAACGTTTCAGTTCCCATCGGAGCCAGGGTTTGGCTGCAGCCACGTGTAAGGGCATAAGTGATCTCACGCACGTCATCCCAAAGCTGTACCAACAGTCCGTGAAGTCGGTCACTGAGCGCGTCATGACGCTTCAGTCGTGGGTTTGTGCAGGGTTTCATTGGCCTAAATAGTGAGTGAGAAATGTACCTTTTTCTGAAGCAGAAAGTCCTTGTGTGAAGTCTGTAGACAGAGTGACACAGACGAATCTCTTCGGGAGGGCCGTTGAAGAACCTTGAAAGCTTTCAAACAGGGAATGCTCCTCTGGCACTGCCCCACCCTGTCAGCCAGGGACCTGGGAGGCCTGAGCCCAGGTCTCATCCAAGTGGCCCTCAGCATTTCTGTTGTCTGTGACCCACAGCTGTCCCCCAAGCTCAGCCAGCTGTGTTTTTTTCTCCCGTCTCCATTTTTTTTAAATGAAAGGTTTCAAATTAGGCAGAAGACTTGTGAGTACAATGTGTACCAACCTATTTTTTTATCTAAATGTACCGATTATGAACATTTTGCCATTTTTGCTTTGTGTCTTTTCTCATATACAGGGTAAGGCAAAAGTAGGATTACAGTTGTGAGTACATGAAACATAAGAGTTTATTCTTGTATTGTTATTGGTTATTAATTATTGTATTATTTTTCACATGAGCAACGGTAAATGTACTTTGCCCCACCTCATATACACACATTTTTCTCTGACTTGCTGTTTCTCCATAGAGGACTAGTTTTTCTCTTTTCTCTTTATATGGAAGTGCCTTTTGTGAAAACTTCAGATTCTAAAATTAAGTTCTGATTTTATGAGACATGAAAATACTTCTTGACTTATCCTCTACTTAATTCTTTAAAGGTTTTTAAAATTAAATTTGTTGGAGTGACATTGGTCAATAAACTTAGGTTTCAGGTGTACAGTTCTACAATACATCACCTGTGTACTGCATCGTGTGCTCACCAGACCAACTCGGATCGCCTTCCATCACCATTCATTCAGTTCTTTTCCCCCTTAGCAACCCCGCCCCCTCTGGTAGCCACCATACTGCCATCTGTATCTATGAGTTCTTGTTTTTCTAGTTGTTCATTTGTTGTTTTCTTCTACTTAATTTTTAATTTTAAAAGTGATTTTAATTACCAGGTTTTTTTTCTTGCTTACTCATTCTTCCTTTTCTGCGTTATTCTTTCTTGTTTTGTGGGTATATTTTCTTGACTGTCTTGGGATATTGGAAGTTCTTTTCTGTTGCCTGTTTTGTTCGTATTTCCTCCAGGGCCATTTTTCTCCCAGTGATTTATCTTGATTTTGCTTCTTCTTGTTGGAGGTTTTCCTCATTTGTCATGATTGTCCCTTCATAATTAAGAGCAACGTCATTAACCAGCTGCCTTGTGACTCTCTGTGTGGGCTTTACGGGAGTCTTTTTCTCTGAAGCCTTATGATCCCTTTACGGAAGATTTCTACAAATTTCTTTCGTCA
The DNA here is from genome assembly GCA_007922815.1 of Macrotus californicus. NCBI lineage: Eukaryota > Metazoa > Chordata > Mammalia > Chiroptera > Phyllostomidae > Macrotus > Macrotus californicus. The sequence continues at coordinate 36,949 of VMDR010004519.1, forward strand.
GGGGCAGGGTCTGGGATGATGGAGAGAAGGGAGCGGGAGAGGTGAGCGAAAAAGAGTGTTATGTGTCAGGATGGAGGGAACGTGTAGGGAGGGGTAAGTGTTCATTGTTCCACGTGCAGGCTTTCAAATAACTTCATTTCCCAGCCCCACAGCTCCCTCTCATCCTGCAGGGAATCTCAAATGTTCTGAAGTTCTGCAGGATCAGTTGAGTCCTTTATGGATTTCCACCTTGCAGACGGTTCTGCCATCTTTCATTATCACCCTTCCATCTCCGTTCTGACTTCTAGAGACTCGCTTGAATCTCTCACCATCTCAGGGCACCTTGCATATTTAAAAATGTTGTAAATGTATGCCATTTTAATCATTTAACTCTCATTTTAGTGGGGTTGATTGAGGGAGAGAAGTTCAACTGTGTGGTCAATCAGAAGTCACAGTAGTGCTTTCTTTCTATACCTGTGTTTTGAATTGTTATCAGATAATATTTTATTACACTGTTCATTTTGCAGCCAAATATGGGTTGACCTGCCAACCTACCCTTCATCTGTGTGAGAATTAATTGAAACCCAGGCTGATAGGACTATATTTCTGTTCTATATTGTAACTCTTCCTCCTACTTCCCTTTTCTTTATTTTCTTCTCTTAGTATATAGAGGGTTCTGTACTGTCCAGGGTTTCGGGCATCCACTGGGAGTCTTGAAGTGCATCCCCCGCAGACAAAGGGAACTACTATATATATGTATGTGTGTGTGTATATATATATATATATTTGTTCTACAAGAAGAGAGAGAAATCAGGCATTTGGGGTATCTGTGTGCAGCGCCTTAGGAAGACTTATGTCTTATTGATGTTCCAGCGTCTTCATGGAAGTTTAAAGTAACCAAGCTGTTGATTCACAGATTTTTTTCCCTCTGACTTTTCTCTTGAGAAAACAACAAAATAAATAGTTTCTGTGTTTCATTGTCAGTTGTCAGAAAGTATCATTCCCGTGCCAATTTCCTTAGGCTCTACTCACATTTTTATTAAATAGCAAGGTCTTTTTTTTGAGCAACACATACCCAAATGGTAAGTTTTGAGGCTCTTAGGATAAAAAAGTTATTCAAAGGCTGTAGGCTTCTGCTCTCTTTAACTTTGTAAGCCTTTCTACCAGCCATGAGGCTTCCCAAATAAATTCCTAGTGGTAGCATGTCACACGGAACTTGAAGCTCCATCTAATCCCGTCATATGTGAATGTGGGACAGTGATTTGAATATGAGTCCAGGCAAGCACTGGACACCATCCCCTTCTAAGTGCTCGTGGATTGTTCAGGAATCTTGTCCAGACTTATCTTTTGAAACCTGGAACATCTTTGCAGTTATAAGAAAACATCTTTCAGGGGTGCCCAACCGGCAGCCCGCAGGCCGCACACAGCCCAGGATGGCTGTGAATGTGGTCCAACACAAAATCGTAAATTTACTTAAGATGTTATGAGATTTTTTTTTGTGATTACGTGTCACAGTATGTTTAATGTGTGGCCCAGGACAACTTTTCTTCTTCTACTGTGGCGCAGAGACACCAAAGGTTGGACACCCCTGAAAGTGGTGGCCCATGCCAGACTGTGGTCTTTCCAGTTAGAGCGCTTTTCTTTGGGATAAGAGAGTCTCTTCAAGTACAGGTCAGGCTATTGTACATATTAAACCAAAGTGCAACAGGAAACAGGGGAGTGGTTGAAAGGGAAGCCGCGGCTATCACACCCAGATACATATAATTCTGTGGACTACAAGCTGCCCTTGTCCTGCAGTCTAGCACTCAAGTTTGACTTCCATTAGCAGATACAGGTGACCCCTCTTGGAGATGCCTTTCTATGACAACAGGCTCTACCTTGATGGTGGGCATCCATGACCACATGTGTAGACCTGAAAGGGAAGAGGAACTTATCAGACTTCTCAAAAGGGATTATTGCTAATAAAAATCCAAATGAGTCCCTGGAAAAGTACTTTTTCTATGTATTTACTCATTGATCATACACAGTTCTGCCCACCATAGGATGGCGCTGTGGGGGGTATAGTGGGTGGCTTACCGTGGGTCTCAGTCACTGCGCTTGGGGACACTGACAAGCTAGTGCTATAGGTAAGGTGGGTTTTGAAAACAACTTTTAACAGAGTACAAAGAGAATGTGCTATTATAATATATCTCATATATTATGATAATATGTTATGGTTAAGTTGTCAGGTCAACCTGTATGCAAATATAATATAATATATTATCTATAGTGCAAGTATATAATCACTTTAATACAGTGCAAAATGGGACACGTTTAAGTTGGTGAGTAGGATCCTATATGTTACCATTGTTTCTCTAAGTTATGTAAATAATTATAAACCAATTTTTTATAATATTTGGCAACATTAAAAATACAGCTTTTGAAAATCTTTAATAGAGGCTTTCAGCTTAAGAGCATGATACAGGTGTGGTTAAAGTACGCTGTTGTCTCCATTAATCGTTAACTATCACTTAGTGTCCAAACATGTGTGCTGTGCATAAATGCACACAAATTCTGGGGAAAGCACAGTGCGCTCTTGATTCATCACTCTGATCCCCTCGAGCTCCTCAGAGTCTTTTCCTTTTTTGGCTTTTTATTCTAATCTAGAGCAGTTAGTCTAAAAGTCATTCTTAACAAAAATAACAACATAGACAACAGTGTGGTGGTTGCTGGGGGCAGGGGAGTATAAAGGGACTAAATGGTAATGGAAAAAATACAATAAAGATTAAATTAAAAAAAATAACAACAAAGAACTCTTAGAGCTTAAACTGCTGCCAAATCTAAAGGACCGGAGTGCATTTTGTGAATTAATAGCCTGGAATTTCATTTCTAATACCTGTTTTTAAATTCTTTTTTAGCCTTGTCTGGAAATTTTTTTCCAGAGTATCATGATTTTTAGTAGGGACTCAGGATTACGGCAGGTATTGCTGAATGTACTAGTTAACACTGGCTGCTGAAACAAACATTAAAATAAGCCCTTAGATGGCTCGTATATGATAGTAGTTTATTTCTTGCTTTTGTAAGGGCCAAAACAGGTGTTCCTTTTAAGAAGAGCAGCTTTTCTTCAAGAAGTGATTTATGGAGTTGGAGTCCTTCCATTTTGTGAGTCTGCCATTTTTAAATTGCACCCTGCGGTGCTAGCCTGCGTCAGGACAGTGGAAGAGAAAGGACTTGGATGGGGGAGAGAGACGCCACATGGGTCAGATGTTGTGGCCAAGCCTGGAAGGACTGTACATCACTTCCATTCACACTTGATTGGCTAGAAACGTGGGTCTATGTTTAACAAAAAAGACAGACACAGGGTCCCGTAGCCTACTGTGTTTCGGGTTTTGGAACACCTAGCCAGTCTCTGTCTCACCAAGTTTTGTGTGTTTTCAGGCTGTGTAGACAAAAGTGGATGACTTTGAAGGCTTTGGTATTAATTCACAGGTGGCTGTCACCTCAAACTTTCTCTTCCCTTGGAATTTAGGTATGTGTGGTGGAAGTATGCTGCCTTTCATAATAAAAATAGAATTTAAGACAAGCAAAGTTGGGCTCTAGGAGAATCTTTTGCTGGTGCAGGTCCTTCAATAAATATTTGCTGGTGGTACTTCACTGACTTTGGAACTGCTGTGGGGAGGAAGCGGAGGGCACTCTGAGGGCAGCTAGCAGTGCCTGGAGCCGATTGTGTGTGTCTCTTCCCAACTCTGAGTTTATTAACAGTATTTTGGTAGTCTGAAATTGGTCACGGAGACAGTATTTACACCACAGAAATGGGCAAGCACTAGGGGCCCTTCCTCTAGAGAACCAGTTGTTAAACGTTTACCATCATTCCATTGGACACTTGTCTTATTGCCCCATGATTCGTGGTTTGAGATGGCTGGAATGGCTAAAGGAAACTTTATCAAAGACTGGGAGGTAGCAACAACCAACATACAAGTAAACAAAGTAAGCACACACAGGGTAAAAGCAAGAAAGTCATCTGGCTTCTTCCCTTGTAGCCTGCGGACAGCCTCGTCAGGGATTGTTCCTTCCCGGCTCCTCAATTGTCTGCATGCATAGGGAGCCATTTTAGGACGGGCTCCATAGCAACTCACAGCTGAAAAGTGCTAGCCCATGACTGAGATGTGGGAGTCCCTTTTCCACATGCTGAAGGCCTGGCATCTGGGTCCTGTACTTCCCCAGAGGTTGACAGTGCAGTTGTCTTCTCTGTTGGTGAAGCCCTAGATGCTCACATCTTGCCCTGCAGACCCCCAGCAGGAGGACTTTGGCAATCCCAACACTGGTCATCACTCCAGTAGTGTGGGATGGGGCAAAGTCAAGGTCAGTTCTGTAAGTGATCCATGTGTTTGCATGGCAACTGGGGTTGAGCAAAAGGAACTAGTTTGTCTTTTCTCTCCTTTGCTGTTATCATGTAGTATCCTTATGTCATTTGGACTGTGATATAGAGGTGGGGGTGTCTTACTGAGGAGATGGGTGTTTTTAGAGAAGTTACTGGGCATTCTCTCTTTGGCTTCTTTCCTTTGCATGTTGACAGACACTCCTCAGTGCATTCTATATATATACCATCTCCATGTCAATGGGGAAGTGGTCTCAAAGAGGAAGATGTAGTACTACCTTCCCACTCTTTCCTAAGGGGTTCAGTTTTCATGAAAAATTCATTCCAATTTAATAATCAAACAGTGTTTTAAATAACAGTGGATGCAAGGGAGTACTGCCATGACCCACTTGCCTCCATTCCTTGAAGAGCTGAGAACTTGCTGGGTGTCCAGACCAACTGTGACAGTAACTGAGTACGTGGAAAGATGGGATTAGCTAAGGAAAAATAGTGATCCTCATAGTTTCCTAGCAGGTGTTGAACTGTTCAAAGTGAATGTGAATTTGAGCGTATTTTCTATTAAGATGAAAGAATCAGTATAGATGATTGATCTCATAGATGAAGGAGAAGTCAAAATCTTTCTAGATATTAAGTATTCCCGAACTCCTCTGAAACATATTTTAGGTTAACAAAAGAAAATCTTCATGGCCCCTAGCTTAGAAGAGTTTCTTCAGCTGCCCCTCCCTTTAAATGTTTTCCCTCTGACCTTAATACAGGAGGGAGAAAAGGCCATTTCATCAGTGATTGTCAGGCATGTCACTGTCTCTGGGAGGATGAAGGAAGGTGGAACTCCAGTCTCTCCTGCATAGACCATGTCAGCGGTCTTTCATGTAGGAAGCTCTGAAAGAACGCCAGCTGTGGCCATGGTGTGTGGAGTGACTATTTCATAATAAGAGAGAAAGCACATTTTGAGACAGCCAAAAAAATGTGCTGTTGTAACCATGTTCTGTTTTCAGTGGTACCGCTGAATCAAAGTTTTCCAAGGAAATTAAATGTTGAGGCAGAGAGGGAGACATTGTGTGATATATGGGAGCTGAAATACTAAACACGCCAGTATAGCATCAATATATAATTTGCATGGTTACAAATATTATTGGCATAAATAATTCATGCTGTTGCTTTTTTATTCACTTGATTAACGGCGTCTTTGTCATCTTTATCAGTCATGATGCCATTGCAATCTTGTGTATTGTGTTTAAAGAATACTCGGGGAAATGTTTCAACTGTGTGTGTGGATGATATAATGTATTCCTTCATTTAGTCAGATGAAATGAAATAGAGAGTATTTAATATGCATGTCTGCATTACACTAGATACACTCTAAATAAATTACAGACAGTATTAGTCTTTCAGTGTAGGAAAAATTATAATTTGGGTTTTTTTCAAGTAGCCAAAAGGTAGCCATTTTGTACTTTAATTACAATGTTTTTCAGGCTTTTCAAAAGAACTTGGAATAATCTTGAAAATTTTTGTTGAGATTTCCATAGGAAATCTTCAGTAACTTGAGTGGGCTGTATCAAGTGTGAGTTGTTTACTCTGAAAAAGAAAATAAAATGGGTTTTCTACTCATGGACTAATGTACTTCCGGAAGGTGTAAACTGGGACACGGCTGTACTCTTGTGTTGTTCGTATCGTTCCGTGTGCATCAGCCTTGGTGTGGTCTCTGCAGCACTTTCTGGGAGCTGGCAGCAGTGGCGGTCGCTGGCGTAGTGCATTTTGTCCCCTTCCTGCTCTCCTCACCCAGACTTCTCTCCTGCTCGCTGGAGCTTCCATCTTCGCCCGTCCGGTGCCTCCCCCTGCAGTGCAGCACCCAGGTCTTCTCACTGCAATTGCCTTTCCCCTTACCATCTCCAAAAAATACAACAACGAATAAAAATCAAAATCCAGTTCCTTCCCGCAGCTGGTCTCTGCTAAGGTTAGATCTCATGGGGCGATTGAAGTAATTTGCGTTCAGGTTTGGATGACTGGTGCCAGAGAAAACCAGAACTGCACAGCAGTTAAAGCGGGAAAAACAGATTATATTCGGGACCATTGCAGTAGGGGAAAGAGGCCTTAGTCTGGCCCTAGGCTCAACTCCAAATGTAACAAGAACAAGTGGGGATCTATAGCCCAGGAGCAGGGGTGGGAAGGGGGGTTGTTGGGTGAAAAGTTACTCAAAAGGTAGGCTAATTCTTGCTAACTGACCTAACCAGATCGTTGCTGAAGGCAGTCCAGGGTGATCAGATATTGCCCTGGCGGGTGGTGGGAGGTGAGGAAGGTGATCAGATATCCAGGGTGGGGATTCTGGCTAAACCAACTCAACAGGATTCTTGCTAAAATGAGACGGTGTAAAGATAGACATGGAAGTCCAAAAATTAAGGCCTGCCTGGGGAGAGGATGCAGAGGAGCCCCGCCACAGTTTAGTCAAGGAGAGACTCTGTCACTGGTAAGCACAATATCCTAAGAGGGGGGGTTGAATTTCAAATGAGAGGCAAAGCAATCGCAAATCAGGCCGCAGTTTGAGACAGCCTTCTGAGAAGACTGCTCAGAATGTGTTCCTGACTGCAAAGCGGTGCAGTGGAAGGGCCACGTTAGATTTCTTTTGATGAAAGAAAGGGGAGCTCGAGGTCCGGGGCCGTCGTCAAAGTTGGGAATTGGCAGGGCGCAGCTGGGCGGTCTGTGTCTGTCTTACTCAGTGTTTAAATCTTATCCCTGAGCACAGAGCTTGGTGTAAGTGGTTGGGAACTCAGGAAATTTGTTAGATGAATGAACACCTTTCACAGATGAGGAAACCGGCCCACAGAGAGGTTGGATACTTTGTTCCCCTTCACACATCATGTAAACGAAGAACTGCCTTTATTTTCCCTGCCCTCTCCAAAGGTTTTGGCCACTAGATAATTGTCGATACTTTGATTACGGATGGCACTATAACTCATCCCCATGAGGAGATATTATTAGTAGGTCGATTGTCATGTAGAATCAGAAGGATGAAGACCAAACTAGTTTGGTCTTACTGCTACACTAGTACATTGTAGTCCAGAGCTTGCCTTGAAAGGAATAATGTTTGAACTCCTTACCATCTCCAAAGACCGGGACATCCAGATTGTGAACATGTAGCCAATGGGGAGAGGGATACCTTAGACCTGGGAGTATTTGATTTCTGATTTCAGACTCTTCTCCATGCTCCTTTTCTAAATTAAGTGTACTTCCTTTCCTGGATCTTATTTTTCTATGGAAGATGCTGTCCCCTCATTTTCTCTCTGAGCCTGGACTCCGAGCCAGGACTCCTGTGGTGCTCCATCACACCAAGCCAGGCAAAGAGAGAGCGCCTGCACCGGCAGCTTTGGCCGACTTTCTGAGAACCTTTTGGCTCTAAGCAAGTTTCAAGTCTATGCTTACCAGCTCTTAGCCAGTGATTTATACCTGCCTCAGCGGATGAACAATACTGTAACACCAGTAGGGTCTCATCACAAACTTTTTACATTTGTACTCCAATAATATTTTTTCGGCTCATCTTTACAAATTAAAAAATAAATTTGCATCCCAGGAAATATAACATGGACTTGTGTGTGCCAGCTTCTTATCACTAGAAAAATTCTAGTAAACCTGAAAATGCCATTCGCTGTGTCTAGGCTTGTCATTGTAAGGGAGGCATTTTAAACAGCAATCTGAGAGTGAAGTGTTTTTGGATTTTACACCGGCCAGGCTGTTCTGAACAGACTCTGAGTGAGAATAGTCAAATATGATAATCATCTGCTTAGGAGAACAGAAGGAAACCAGTTTAACTTAAGCTGGGTTGATTTTTCGGCTTGGACGACGCTGGCTTCTCGTTTCTCAAAGGCCAGAGGAAGGAAGTGTTTTCAAGGCATTCTATGATTTTTTTCAAGTTGTTTTTTCCCCCCGAATTTCTATTTAGTTCCCTTTGTGTAAGATGTACTCTCTTCCTGCTAAGGCCCAAGTTTTCCCATGTAAGCATCCAGATTTCACAACTTGGTTGGATTAGACGCTTGGCAAATCTGACCAAGTGTGGTAGAGCAGGGCTGCATTCTACACCGGACGTCGCAATGAGAACTGAGAAGCCCTAAATAGACGGCTTAGTAAAGAGGAGCCCCGCTCCGTTCTGTGTTTATGCGACAGAGCCTTGGGGGCAGCCTCAGTAAAGCTCATTCCTTCTTACTCTGGGAGCAGATGAAAGGAAACTGAGAGGAAGATGCTTCCAGAAACGGCTTTTTGTTTGTTTGTTTGTTTATTTTTGTTTTTTAATGCTCTCGAGTATTAGGTGTAGGATTTTTACATTTCAAAACACTTATGAATCCTTTGTCTCCTGAGAAGTTACCCCCTGGGAAGGATGGTGAACTGACAATTCCTGGAAACTTTGGCAGCTTAGGTTATTTGTGCGTTTTGTTTACTTCGTAAAATTCACATCCACAGCCCTCCTTTCTCTATATCCTCCCTCCATTCTGTCTTCCTCCTACCCTTTTCCTGTCCTTCTCTTTCCCCCCTTCTTCCTTTCCTTCCTTTCTTTTTCTCCACCCTGACAGCCCTCTGGGCTCCAGCCCCATTTGCATCTGCCATCTCCTGATTCTAGACTGCATTTGGAGGTATGCTCAATCCGGATGCCTACAGAGAAAAAACAGGGTCTTAGCAGGAAAAGGGTACATTTCACACAAAGGAAACCAAATAGAAATTTAGGGAGAAAAACTTGAAAAAAATTAGAGAATGCCTTGGAAACACTTTCTTCCTCTGGTCTTTGAGAAGAGAAGCCAGCCAGTGTCTTCCAAGTTGAAAATCAGTCCGGCTGCATTTGGAGGTATGCTTCACGTGTGTCTGAATTTGAACCTGCATGACACACTGGCTGCCTCTGAAGGCCCCCAGGAGCTGCAGGGTTGCTGAGCAGGCTGTTGTAGATCCTTATCTGTCATTCTTGTCCTCTTCATGGCTTTAAAGCAAACACTAGTGATTCCGGCCATGCCTTCTTATGACTCGACCACCACCCAGCGTGTGTGTGGGGTCCCCCTTTTCTCCTGTGTTCCAGTTAACGTTGATTAGATTAATGTTGGCATTCACAAAAATGAATCACCTTAGGAGGACGATTTTAATTACCATTTTCTTACAACCTCTAATCGTTCTTGCATATGTATTGATTGGGAACATCTGCTTGGATTGCAAATGCAAAGAAATGAAACACTTGAAGAGTGGCATTCTTCCACTTTTTCCCACATTAGACAGTTTTAAAATCTGTCTCTACAGAGCGGATGCAGGTCTGACACCACACAGTTCATGGACATACCTATTGTGTCATTAAAGACAAAAGAACCCAGCTGGACTGAGGATGCTCTTCTTGTCTGTGGCTTTTCTGAGAAGAAGTCAGTATAGGTTTTGAAAGTGAGCATCCACACATCTCATAAAGCCAAACATTGTGATTATCTGCTTAGAAATCCTAACCAAATTCTTCCAGATTTTCTTTTATTATTTGAGATATTTTCAGTATTCGATTCTTCAAATGGCAAGCAGATGTGCCAGTTTTCTTGGATTCTGTCATTTCCCAGCTTTTTTTTTCCCCCTTGAAAATGCCCTTTATGCACCCTATCGGGCTTCTTGGTGCCTGTGTTTGGGGAGAACTGGTTTTACTTGCACATTCTCAAGTGGCATGAGAGAGAGTGGTAGGACCCTCCCTCCTCCAGTGAGTGTTTACCTGGCACATGTTTTGTGTGCCATGCTGTGCAAAACACTTACCAGGTTCCTGTCCTCACGGGACTTCTGGTCCAAGTGTGCAGTAAGGTAAGACACTATTCTCGGTAGTTGGCAGCCCACAGGGCCTCACTTGACAGCCTCTGGAGGGAACCCCACCACCACTCCCAAGAGTATCTCCCTTCCTTCATGGCAGAGGTCTGAAGTATTGTGGATGAGCTTGGGGAACATTCCACAGCATTTCTGGGCCTCCATTTCTTACCCTGTATATTGAGTTCATCTAAATTTGTAGCCAAGATCTCCTTGGTCTCTAAAATGCCAGATTGTAGCTTCATACCTGTGTTAAAGGACTACCCCTTTTAAAACACACAATTGCACTGAAAGCTGCGCTCACTCATTTATTCCACAATATGAGCCAGTTTGTGGGAGCTCTTTAATGTGAGAGCCTCCTGAGGTGAGATGTGCATGGGGGATGGAAGGCACGAGGGAAGTGGGGCTGGGGAGCCTGGAGGAAGGGAGGGAGAACACTACTACAGACAGACTCCCTTCTGCTTCACAGTTCTCCCAAATGCTAATAAGTGCTCCCAAACTTCTTGGCATGTCTCATGTCTCACAGCCAGACCTCTAGCCTTACTGAAACTCTTGTGTTCCCCCAGTGGGCCAGGCCTCCTCTCACCCCTCCCACCAGGCCCTCCTCTTCAAGTCTCAATTTAAGGGATGCTTCCATCAAGAAGCCCTCCCCACACCTCTTGCTCCAGGACAAGGTGAGGGCCGCTTATTTGGCCTTCCATAGTTCCTCGGGGCTTCTTCTAGGAAATGCTCTTCTCAGAAATATTGTAATATCTTTTTACCTCTCTAATGGCCTTCACTGTAATGTTCCCTCCCTCAGGAAAGAAATTGTGCTTTTTGTACATCGTTGTATATAGTCATTGCCCATCTAATACCAGATGCTCTATAAATATTTTTGAATGGATAAATGAATAAGTGGAGGTTTAAAAAATGAACATTATTGAAATTGTTTTTAAATCATTGAAATTTTTTGAAAGCCCTACCCTCCCACCCCCTTTTTTCCCTTCAGAAGTGTTTGTTTCTGTTAACGGAGTTGTAACCTGCCATGGTCAATGTAAACATTATACTTCTCCTAACTAACGCCCTGCATCTTGATTCACTAAAAAACCCTGAAAGCCTTTAGGCATACACATACCAATTCATATCTCTTTATGAACAAAAACTTCTTTGAGTCTCTGGTCCACCTGGTACTCACTCTACTACCTAGAATTGTCCTTAAATATGTCTCTGTGAGAATCCCACACGTTTTTGAGCTAGAAAGTACTTTAAAACTTATATAGCAAACTCACTTGTGAACAGCATGGTGGCTTCTCAAGGTGACAGAGGTTATGAATTGGCAGGCTTTCAGATTGTTTTTAGGCTGGCTTACCTGGATCATCAATATGGCTGCTCAAGTCACAGATGAGGTTTGATATTGTCCAGCAACATAAGAAGGGCTGTCTCTTCCTGGGTGTGTTTCATCAGCAAGCACACTTTTCCTGGAAGTCCTCCCAGAAGCTAATTTCACCTGCCATCTCTTGACCAGAATGGGTTACACCCATCCCAATCCAGTCACTTGCAAGAGGCTAGGATCGTCACGATAGGTCAGGTTCTATATCCGAACTTGGAATAGTGTCATTTCATTGAGGGGTGAGTATGCGAACAAAATTTGTATTTACTTATCCAGGAAGAAGGGGAGAATAACTTTGGGGGAAATAGGCAACTCCCTAATTAGAACAGACCTTGAACTTGAATGCCTTTGTAATTCTCCACTGGTCTATTACGGTAACTACTTTCCATAGTGCTGCAACCACAGGGCTTTGCAAACGCAACTCACGCTGGAAAGCCAGGTGAAATTACGTCCAGTTTGGGAATGGGTAGATTCACTTCTCACTTCTTGATTCTGCTCTGAATGCCTGAGAGAGTTACTTCCAATACTGATCTTTCATCTTCCAGACTATTTTTAAGAGTCGTGTTAGAATTTTTTATTTATGGGCTTTGGAGGGGTGCGTCAAGCAGATAAATTGAGATGTGCAATGCCAGGTTTGTTCTTTCTGTCAATGTCTAGATAAAAGCGATAAAGAATGGCATGCAGACTCATTTCAGAGAGGAGGCTGGGTGGGGTATAATGGGAGGGGGACATGAGGAAGACAGTCAGAAGCCAAATCTGGTTGTTTTATTAAAAGGTCAGTGAAATCAAACAGAGCAGACAGTTTTTACAAACAGAACTAAGAAAAGGCAAGTCTAGGTCTGTCTACCCTCTCACTAGGATGGTTAATGAGTACAATCATGACAAGTCCACTGGAGAGGTCTATGGTGAGACCATGGTCCTTGTCTTGCTCCCAGTGCCTCCAGAATGGTCCACCATTGACCCCCCCTACTGGGTTAGGACTGAAGTGGTCATAAACAGGAGTGTTCAGATTTGATGCTGGTTGTTCATATGAACTGACATCTTATTATCCAAGAATTAACTCAACTATTACCTCTTTGGAGAGATTTTTTCCTGCCCAAACCAATGTAAAATTTTTGTGTCTACTGCCCCCAAACTACTCTGCTGTAGTGATTTGATACCCATTTTATCTTCTGAATACCACATACCTTGATCTGGAATGAGCTTCATTTGGGTGTTTACTCATTTATCTTCATTAGAACAGGAATCTTTTCTGTCTTACCTATTGCTGTAACTTGATCATCTAGAACAATGACTCATAGGATAGGTGCTCAATTGTTGAATGGATGATTCATACTTTATACAAGAAAGACAGGAAATTAAAATGTATTTCTTTACCCTTGGTATTATCACATGGCCACTTGCCCTGATTTTAGCAAAAGATGATATTTATGATTGGTATTTAATGGGAGAGACAGACATGTAAAAAAATAATGTGCAAATATCATGATTAAAATTATGCACAAGGAAACAATTGATTCTGCCTAGGAAGAAAGGTAAGGGAAACTTGTACACAAAAAATAATGCTCCCATTGGATCATGAAATATAGTTGGCTGTTCACCAAGCAAAAACTAAGGGAAAGCAATCCTGGCAGGGAAATCAGCACAAGCAGAGGTGTAGAGATGTGGCATCACCTGGAATGATGGGAGAAATGCTGTAGTCCCAAATAGCCAGAGAGTAACCTCATGGGGTAAAAGTGGGGCGAGGGGGCATGGTACCAAAGCTGAGACTAGAGGGTCAGGCCAAGGCCCTGTGGGGAGGGTTTTGTGTATTGCACTAAGGAGTTTGGCTTTTATCCACAAAATAGATATGAATAGAATATGAAGAGCTATCAGGAAATTTTAAACCAGGATATGTAGGTATCACAGTTGTGTCTTAGAGACATCATTTATAGAAATGTACTGATTAGATAAGAGTAGAGCTGGCTTAATTTGTGGCTTCTCACACAGCCCTGTGTTCATTTATGGGACGTCAGTCATCTGGTAGGAGGTTTCTAATGGCAGCTCCCTTCCCCTCCCCTCCCCTCTCCTCTCCTTGTCTTTCCTTTCCAAGTATGTGCCTTTGACAAAGGCCTAAATATGGAATTTATAAATGACACAAAAGTCATAGGGATCACTAATCTGTGGGTTAATAACATCAAAATTATTTTACTGGGGTGGAAGCAGTGATTAGGTGTAATCTCAAATTTCTCATGTCCGCTAGGTTTCCTGAATTAAACTTCCTTCGTATGCATTCTTTGGAATGTAGTTGTGTTCAGAAGAGTGCTAGACGCAGAATGAGGAACTCTGGGGTGGGAAGTTGGGTCCTGTCACCTACTAATGTGACCCTATTAAGACACTTGCAGTGTCTGAGCCTCAGCCTTTTAAGTAACATCCTGTGCTGATTGGGAGGTTTGGCTATCGGTGACCTCCCCAGTCCCTTATGACTGGACGCTTGCTAATTCGGAATCGCCATGTATGGTTGGGGATGGTGAGGGAGGAAATGCCATTATTTATGGTCTAAGATTTTATTAGCATTTGCTACAGAAATAAAATTCTATTTTGGCTATCTTTCTAGTCCTATGTTGTATGCAGGAGGTTATATGGAAATCTCTGTTAGTTTTGAGTGTTGCCTTGAGAAAAGCTATGTTTATTCAATATTCAAACGTCGAATGCCTCCAGTGTGAACATACTTATTTGCATGTAATGAGCTGAGAAAAAGGATTCATTTACTTTAAAGTAATTGGGTCACGTGAATAATATATTCTCATGTTTGCCGAGAATAACTATGCTCTCCTCATCACACCTAAAAACAATGATAGTACCACAATAAAAACAAATATTTGAGCATTGGTAGAATTGGTGCACAGAATAAATGAGCTAACTTCTTTAGCATTTCCCTAAAATGTGCCTGCCACTGTTCTGGGTCCTTTTTATGTGCTGTTCAGTTCACAAATTAGACCCTAAGAGATAAGAACAGGTGAGGATCTGTGGTTCCTTGAGGGGGAAGAACTTCCTTGAGTCCCGTGGCTTAGTAACTGGTAGACCAAGGATTTGAACCCAAAACTGGGACTTCAGAGCCTTTGTTTCTTTTGTTCAAATCAGGAAAGTTTTAGGGATACAGCTGGGAAGACAAAGGCTGGAGCTGAACTTACTGGGGACTGTTGAGGTTTACAATGTTAGTGAAAACAGCAGGATGATATTTCAGAATCTTACCACTTTGTGTCTAGCTGCCTTTTGAATTAACACCCTTTCAAAGAGAGAAAAAGATGAATAGATATAATGATAGACAGGTGACACGCAAATGGATGGATTTGTGTGTGGATGGACAGATTGACAGTAACTTGTATTAGCAGTTATGGAACTTTAAGTCAAAGTTAAAATTATAAATGCTAAGTTACCAAGCTCCCTGCTGTCATTGTGTCTCATCAGCATTGGGGAGATGGCAGTTTGTGAAAAGGGTTTATAATCTTTTTTTGTGTGGCATATATGCATCTGTGAAATGGTGTTACCGAGCTGTGTTTTAGATCCATCAGTCTCCTCCCTATTCCTCTGTGAAATAGGGAAGGTTAAAGGTCAGGCTGGTAATCCCCAACCAAAGTTTCTCTCACAGTAGCAGTGTTGAGGGAGATGATGGTAAATACTAATAGAGAAAGGACTTTCTATCCATTCTTATTTAAATCTCACAGCAACCGGAAGTGGCTAGGTGTAGCTTTGGTTAACAAAGATTAAACAGACTGCATCCAGACATGCTCTGATGGCCAGAGAGAGCCTGGATAGGGGTTCTGAAGTCGAGGGCTTTGCTTCCTCTACCGCGATATTAAACGGACTGACTGTGTCTTTCTCACAGATGAGTCTTTCGCACTTAACTTTGACAGAGAAAGAGCAAAACAGAAAAAATTGTTATAAAATATGACTCAGAAGCTTTTTAATAATCTATTATTAGTGGTTCTTGACTTTTATTAAATACTTGATATAAAATAAACCCTTGGTCTAGGAAAAGGTTTGAAAATAAATATCGGCACTATTTCTGCAGTAACCCTAGTTGCCTGGTGAGAAATTCTTCAGTAATATCCTTAAAGCAGTTGGCTTTGGGAAAACACCTCATTTGACCCAATGTAGTTTTGTAAAGCATTTTAGTCTTGAAAGGAAAGGAAAGTGTTATTGAGTTTTTAAAATGCTGGGTGAGCCCATTTGTTTAAACTAAACACTGAAGTGTCTTAGATTTTTAACAAACGTAACTGAAAACTTAACTAAAAACAACTAATTGGGAACCAGATGGTGCAGCCATCATTGTATGCCGAGCCCAACTCTCTTGTTTTCTGAATGTCAGTTTAGCTCCCAGAACTCCAGGGACAAAGGTGCCATGAATTCTGGGAGCCCCTGTACCCTAGTCACTGTGTCTACCCCATCCCTGCCAAATCAACACAGTCTTCACCCCTTGGAAATTAATGCTCTCAGCAAGATGTTTGTGTGTCTTGGGAAGGAAGAGAGAGTGGGAAAGGATGCCATCTCCCTAGGTTTTCATGCCAAGCCATGCACTGCCGATGAACACCTGGAGAGCTTCAGCTACTGAGGGCAAGAAGAAAGCTATAAATAAAGCCCATCAGGAGTGCAAAGCAAGTCATATCGTGACTGGATCTCTCAAAGAGCATTGAGGGATCAGGGCAAAGCGACAGACAATGACAGATTCAGAGCTATGCTTAATATTATACAGAGTACCTGGCTTAAAATGATTAAAAACAAGAGCTTTTTAGGTGGCAGTGAATGTGGTTAGACAGGTAAATTGTTTTTTCTCTGCTGTTTCTATATAATAATCTCCTGGGTTATTCCTTTCCATGAGCAAAGCAAACAGGATTCTTTCAGCCATCTTTGTTCAAAGGCTTAGTGCTAGAGGCTGGTCTTGGTTGGACTCCTGTGAGAGTCAGCCTGCAGGCCACCAGGCTGAGTTTTCAGAGGTGGGTATGGACTTGCCCATTCTTCCTTAACCTAAAACCTGAAGCCTAGTCCATCATCCATGAGACTGCTTCCTAATGATGGTCCCTGAAAGATCAAGCACAAATGTTAGATCTGCGATTACAACTCTGCATCAGCACTCTGCCTGAATGTAAGCTCTAGGTTTAACATTTATTCCCTAAACATGTATAGAACATGCACTATGTGCCAGGTACACATATGCACACACAAAATGCATGGTCATTGACTTTATGGGATATAAGCTAGCACGTGAAAATAACAAACATAGGTCATTACAACACACCGCTGGGCCGAGAGACACACAGACATTTACAGGGAGAAATCAAACTTAAGTCGTGTGTGTGTGTGTGTGTGTGTGTGTGTGTGTGTGAGAGAGAGAGAGACAGAGACAGAGACTAGGCAAGGATCGTTGTTACTGCAATTGTCATTGAGACCTCTACCACCGAATTGCCTTAGCGTACACTTCACCTCTCCCATGGGTGAACAGAAAGAAAAATCATGGGAATTGGGCTGTATGGACAGAAAGGGATCAGAATAAGGCATGGTGTCCCTGGAAGAAATGGAGAGAAGTTCTAAATTGGGCTTGGCTGGAAAGAGCTTCCCTTTTACCTCCTGTAAGTTGAAACTTGGCTGGCCCTCACCAAGGGGAGCCCAAGCTTTGCTGTCTTTTCCCAACCCTACTGGCAGCTTGGGTAGTAGCTGCAGGCAGGTGTGTCAGAGGCTGGCTTCTTGTTGGCAGTTCTTTCTTTGACTGACAGGAGGCATTGGAAATAGGTGAGGAGAATTAGAAAGCAGCTAGAGAGAGAAACAAATGAGTTGTCCTCTCGTCTCCTAGGCCTATATTGCTCACATTTTTCTCTCTGAAAGTTGATTCGGGTCAGTCGGGAAATGATTACTGGGCTAGTGTAGCCCTTTAAGGGTTCCGTATTTATCGATGCGAGGGCTCTTTAGATGTGCATTTTCTTTGTTCTGTTCCTTCACAGGGGTGGGAGTTCTATATAAAATATTAATCATGAAGTTTTTTTATCATTTCCAGTTGCACGGAGATATTAAGAGTTATGGCAGCAAAGCCGTGGTGCAGCCACATTTCCTTGCCCTCGTGTCTTCCCAGAGATGACACATATGCTTTTCATTTGGCTGCCGTTACTCTGCATGAGGCCGCAGGGCATCCGTCACCACTGCGGTGGACAAAGGGAGGCGAGGGAGAACAGCACCCACCAGTCTGTAAGCACAAGACCGTGTGCTTGTCTGCAGGCATAAAGGGCAGTCTCCTAATGCAGAGGCCACAAAAGGCTGTGACTGGTCACCTCTGGAATGAGATTCATCAGCAGTGAAACCAGAAGCCTGACCCGTAGTCGGTAGGGCAGAGGTATTTCGAGAAGCGGTGTTGCTGTCAGTGTATGTGAAATTCAATCCCCGCAGGCGGTGTAATGCAGTCACAGAGTCTGGGCTTGGGTGAGAGAGTGGGGATACCTGCCCTCCAGAATGTCACATCAAGTGTGGTGGGGTGTCAATACCCTGAGGGAGGGTGCCGTGGGCCGATGGCTCCCTGGCTCTCAGTTACCAGTGGGAACCCTCGCTGGGCATTTCAAGTGGCACTGGTCCTCAGGTGCAATTTGTGTTAATTGTCATCGAGATGTTATTTTTCCATTCGGAGAAGCCAGACCACAAGGACAGAGTGCTGTGAGGAGCATAAATAAAATGAACAGGACTACAATAATGATGATAGTTATCATGGCCGGAGAATTGGCTGTGTGTTTACATGGACTCTCCCCAGGCCCTGTCTGAGATGGGAGGTGGTGTTATGCTTAGGTCAGGAGACTGAGGCCTACAGGGAGGGGTTAAAGTGCCAAGGTCGCATAGCTAGCAGGGGCAGAGCTGGCATTGAGGCCCTGTAGTGCTAAGTAAGTTTGGGTGCTGCTGTCATGGGCAGGTCTATGTAATTGTTTTTACATCGAACATTTTGAAATGGGGTTCCCAGTCTCAGAGCCAAACAGGCCCCACCCTCCCAGCACAGTTCCCAGATTTCTCAGACACTCCAGGACCTCAGCAGAGGGCCTCATGGTGAGCAGCATCTTCCTGTGAGATGATACATGCCTATGGCCGCCTTGCCTCCTCCCTGACTTCATCCTGGGTTTAAGAAAAATTTTTATTGAATTTATTAGGGTGACATTGGTTAATAAAATTATATATTTTGGGGCGTACAATTCTAAAACACATAATCTGTATTTTGTATTGTGTGCTCACCACCCTAAGGTAAATGTCTTTCCATCAACAACTTATCTCCCTTTTACCCTCTTCTACCTCCCCCGTTCCTCATCGCCTCTAGTAATCACCATACTGTTGGCTGTGTCTGTGTTTTTTTCTTTGCTTATTACCTTCACCTTTTTCACCCAGCCCCCCAAACCCCTCCCTCTGACAGCTATCAGCCTATTCTCCATATCTATTAGTCTGTTTCTATTTTGTTTGTTTATCTTGTTCATTAGATTCCATATATGGGTGAAATCATATGGTACTTGTCTTTCTCTGACTGGCTTATTTCACTTAGCTTAATGTTCTCCAGATCTGTCCATGTTGTTGCAAAGGGTAAGATTTCCTTCTTTTTTATGGCTGAGTAGTATTCCATTGGATAAATGTACCACAGCCTTTTTACCCATTCATCTGCTTCCACATCTTGGCAATTGTAAATAACACTGCAATGAACTCTCCCGGCCATTTCTATATAGCCTCTCATCATGCCAGTCCCACTTTGGAACTAGAATAAACAGCTCCTGGTGGTACTTTTCAAATTTTAGTAAACATGAAAAGGTTCTTCAGACCTGGGAGGTGGAAGTGTCTCTCAGCAGCAGAGTTCTTTTTTCCTTATTTTTCACACCAAACTGAAAATACGGTCACACGCCCGTCCCTGGGGATGTGCGGAGGACCCTCTCTGCATGATGAAGGTTAAAGTTTTAGTGCTCTTCTGAGGGAGCGTTTAATTTACTTTCAAGCCCCAGTTTTCATCCCATCCAGGCTGCTTCCAAGTACCCTTCTGGCATCACGCAGAAGCCAGACACCCGAGTGGGGAAGGTTTGGAATCCATCCATCCCCAGTAGTAGTAATAAATGGCTTCTCAGATGTGTTGGTAGGAAGTAAATCAGATCAACCCTTAGCTGTTCACCCTCTTTGAACTTCTATCTGATCTGGAAGCTGAGAAGCAATTGGCTGGAGAAGAACAAGAGTATTTCAAGGTGTTCATGAACTAGCTCCTCATGATTCTTCATGCCCAGCCCTTAGTTCTCCATGTCTATGGCTTATTTTTTGTCTGTGAAGTATAAAAGATCCCCCAAGCATCTCAGTTGGTTAAGAAGACAGCATCTCTCCACTGGGACACCCTGGCTATTACCCAACAAAATGCTCTGCCTCCCTCAACTGTACCATATCAGCTAATTAACCTGTTTATAGATTTTCCCATCTTCTTATTTTAATTCTCAGCTGGTATTTCTCTAGGCTCTGGGCCTTGGGAATTGTAGTCATTTGTTGAATTTCTGGCAGTGTGAGAATGTCTAAGAGTTTGCTTTCATTTGTCATGCATAGTGAAGTAGACATAAGAGACAGGAAAAATAACCGAGGAAGAAAACAAAACTTGGAAAAATTCTGGAACCCCAGCAATGCTCAGAATGAGCGAAGTGATGAGGCAGTGGACACTTTTCCTTTTTTGCATGTAGGGGTTTATGTTTTCCTCTTTTGTCCCCTATGTGACGAAGTAGTAAATAAATGCCTGTCTTATTGGCTGCTCAGAGTGCTTCGTTGTGTAATTCTGCTCTTTTCCTTGGTTCTGTGGAACTCTCTTCCTTCCAGTTCCACCTGGGAAATCAGGTCCATTACCTCCACCCTGTACCACGTGGACCTAAGGAGATGGGACAAATTTCTTTCTTTTTTTTTTTTAAAGATTTTATTTATTTTTTAGAGGGAGGAGAAGGGAAGGAGAAACATCGATCAGCTGCCTCTCACATGCACCAATCAGGGACCTGGCCCACAACCCAGGCCTGTGCCCTGACTGGGAATTAAACCGGCGACCCTTTGGTTTGCAGGCTGGCACTCAGACCACTGAGCCACACCAGCCAGAGCGAGATGGGACAAATTTCAAAACCACAGAGGACTTAGAAAGTACAGAGCAAACTCTTGTGGTGTTCATGACTTTTCCGTGTCCTTAGGACAGTTCTGAAACACTGAGCAGCAGCCACATCTGTGTTCTCAAAAGGCACACTGGATATGAGTCACAACACCTGAGGGTCAAGATCAGCTTTGTCCCTTCGGGCCTGTGACACACACCATGGCGTTGCCCATGGTCAGGCCCTTTAGCTTGAGCTCATCTCATCTCCTGGCTCACCAGTCTACTCCGTGTTTGCTTTCTGCTGCTTCTGAAGAAGTGGTGTAGTGGATAAGTAGACCGGCTACCTGTGAAGACTTTTTTTTAGAAATTTGCCCCTGTAATATGTTTTAAAATCTGTCGATGAGCAAGTGATGTCTAGACAGTGAAGAGAAAAATAGTTAAAGCTTGTATCCGGAGTTTGCAAAACAGGGAACTCTCAAAATGATTTGCAGTTGGATTCTGAAACCGCCTTGGCTCTAGCCGAGCCACGGAGCATCACTTGTAACCAGACAGCATCTGTCACCCAGACAGCTTTAGAAGAATCTCCTGTTTCCGCTTGGAGAATGTGGGGATAGAACTGAGGAATCTTTTTGGTTTTTTGAACCTGGCATTTTCCACAAACCAAAGGAGTGATTAATAGTTTCTCTGGCTCTATCAGGTGTTGCTGGCCAGACGTTTCTGTCCAGAACTTTCCTCCTTTCTTTTCTAAATCGAATGGTGTCAGATAAAACACATTGCAATTTCAAAATAATTTGCTGCACTCCAGCAGAAGAAGATGTAGTTATGAACCCAAATTAGGGGATGAGGCTGAGGTGGGCGGGCACCGCAAATTCACAGTGGTTTTCACATGTCTCATTTCAGACCTTTGGAAGGGCCATGTGATTGATCCACACGCTAAATCCCTTTTTATTTTGCTTCTCAGAAGACCATTCCCGAAGCCGTTACCATACTGCAAATGAGAACATATTTGTCTTGTTTATTGGAAAGCAGTGAAAAGTCAGATCATATTTTCTGCAAATAACTTTTCCGTGCTTATATTTTGTATATCACTTCTTTCTGATTATAAAATAGGATTAAAACAATGGGTCTCTGTTGTGTCATCTACCCATGAACTTTATTACAAAATAATGGATTAATGCTATAAAACTAAGATTTCCATTTAGCTGTAAGTCTTTCTTTGTAAAGGCATGAGTAGAAATATGTATCTTATTAGTCAAGAGTTGAGAGTCTTCATCCAGTAATAGAAATTTGATTAGTAATAACATTGTGGTTTGTTTTACACCAAAAAGAGAGGTTTTGGGGATTATTAATTTCAATACAGTGCAAAATTTCTGGGTTTTGCTTTTCGAACTCAATTTATTTTGGTGATATATACCCAGAAATTAAATATACATACAGGGAATTTGGATTTTTGTATGGAAGTCTGTGGTTTCTAAAGTGTGAGCAAATCTTAAAACCCTAAGAATTGAATTCTTCAGTATTCTGGATACAACCTGAAATTCTGTAAGTTAGTCCATCGTTCCTTCATCTTGTTAGCAGCCTGATAGAGGAAGAGTGTGGGTGGTCTCTGAGGTCAGTAGAATTGGAGAATAGACTAGAAGAAAGTAATTAATCTTTTTAAGACTTTCTGGACATTGTCTATGCTATAAAATGTAGCAGTAGCCTTCATTAAGAAGATTAATATAAGTGAGCTATGGAGTATCTTTCTTGTGTTCCATTGTACAATCACTAGAACTTACTA